>JABUQX010120109.1:0-20000 GCA_015478945.1 Trachelipus rathkii | reverse complement strand
CGACGGCGACGGCCGCGGAGGGTGTTGGATACTTGTTTCGGAATATCGTGTTATGGACCCCCTCCTGGCCATGTGGACTATTGCCTAGACACCGTCCCTGGAAATGCTCTTGATGTGAGTGGTGGCGTATGTACCTGGCACATGTGCATTTGTCCCATAACGGCAGTGCCAGTTGCCGTGGTCCCGCAAAGTCCCGTGCATAGCTGTCCGTGGACGGGGATTTGCAGACTCCATGTCGGGACTCACGGCTTTCAGATATCCCACAAATGTTCGATTGGATTGAGGTCCGAACCATATGTTGGCCCCTCTCCCCAACGCCATAATTTGAACTTCTCTAATGAACGAGTTAGTCTCGTTCAAACATTGGCCTTGGTTTTTTTGTGGTCTTGCATTTAAGAACGATCGTTACTCACATTAAGGATGTAACAAGATGTCACCGACTGTTTGGGGCATAAAGGCACACATATGGTTTCGAGGAATGTCTGTGGATATACCTTACGCCTCTAAGAGTGCCTCCATCGAAGATGTGCACGTCCGTAGGCCCCTATGAAAGAGGATGCCTCCCAGACCATAAGCCAACCGACTCCAAACGGGCTGCCCTGCAGTCACATGCATTGTCGCGAACCTGTCCAGTCGGTTCGTCGGGGTACGTAAGCTCTAAGACACGCCTGTCCGTAGCGCTACAGAGACCACTCTCGACTCATCCTAAAAGAACACCATTCTCTGCACCACACAACGTCGACCGTGCCAGTGGATGTGTTCTCGGAGCAAAATGCCCGTCGCAAACTTCGACGAGCCGTGGTGTGCGGTGGACCTTATGGCAGGCCTCTGGGGCCGGTAATTATGGTTCCGCAAGGCGTCAACTCACTGTGTTGTCACTCAACCTGGCTGTCATGTACTCCGACAGGCTGTATCTGAGTGTCGTGCCGTGTGTGGTGCTTCTTTTAATGCACGCAGACGCTCACTAAATCGGTTTTCTACGGGTTTTTTTAACGTGGCCCAGGGTCCTACCTATGTCATTCGGCCGGCGATCATGTATGTCAGGGTATTTCCTTGGTACTGTCTTGGGAACCACCCATGCAAATCGTTGTGTGCGCTTCACCGAACCGTCGACCCAAACCGTCGACAAAGTGCCCGGTACCCGTTGTCCTTCGGCGTGGAGTGTTGTTATCTGCACATACTGATCTCTTGACAATTAACGCACTATCCTCTTTCAATGTTTATTCGGAGTCGGCTTCGTACGTGAATGGCATCCCTCGTGCTGCGATTAATTACCCCGACATAAACCCCTCCCTACATCCTCTCCCAAGTCGAGGTTACGTTGTTTATGTTTTGCTAAATTATATCGCAGTGACCGGGCCACAAATCTTGCATTACCAATTCTACCTGCGGGATGGTTACGATAGTTTAAACTGATTCTGTTGTCCTGTGTTGAGCTCGCTCTGGAGTTTCAAGGGTGTCTAGGGACCTTCCCGTTCCTGCGAGTGAAATTTACCCTTGTGGATGCGTTATTTTGACGAGTAATATATATCATTTACAGTTGTCACCACCACAAGGGTTAAAGAGGTCACACACTCGCAGGAACGAAATGGTCCGCTAACCCCTCTCGCAAACCCCACACCAAAACGCAACATACGCAGAAATCACGGTCTTTAACTATGTTAACAATCCCGCAGAGGATTGGATGCAGTTTTGGAGGCGTCACGCCGTAAATTTTTGGAGGAAAAACAAAACAACGTAACTAGACCTCTTGGAGAGGGTGAGTTGGCTCGGTATAATGTCGGGAGGATATAATGCGAGCGAAAAGGATCATTCACGTACGAAGCGACTCCGATAAACATTTGACAGAGGGATAGTGCGTTAATTTAGTCAAGATATACAGTATGTGCAGATAGCAACACTCGCACGGCGGAAGGATCACGGTCGGCTAATTCCCGAGAGCAACTTGAAGATACGGACAGTTCGGGTGTTAGCGCACAAACGATTGCTACATGGGTGGTCAACAGTACCAGAAAACCCTGGCACATGATCGCCGGGCGAAGACAAGGAGCCTGGGCCACGAAACCCGTAGAAAACCGATTTATACGTCTGCGTGCATTAAAAGAGCACCACACGGAACGGCACGACATCTGCAGATACAGCTGTCGCGCGCGGAGGTACATTGACACCAGTTTTGCAAAGTGACACACAGTTGATGTTTGACGCCTTGTCGGGAACATTTAATTACCGGCCCCAGGGCCTGCCATAGGTCCACCGCACACCACGGCTCGTCGAAGTTTGCGACGGGCATTTGCCCGAGAACACATCCACTGGACGGTCGACGATTGGGCAAAGGTGTTCTTTATGGATGAGTCGAGAGTGTCTCTGTACGCTACGGACAGGCGTGCTAGAGTATACCGACGACCGACGGACAGGTTCGCGCAATGCCATGTGCTGCAGGTGCAGCCGTTTGGAGGTCGGTTGGTTATGGTCTGGGAGGCATCTCTTTCTAGGGGCCTACGGAGTTGCACATCTTCGATGGAGGCACTCTTAGAGGCGTAAGGTATATCACAGACATCCTCGAACCATATGTGTTGCCTTATGCCCCTACATCGGTGACTCTTTCATCCTAATGGAAGACAATGCAAGACCACACAAGGCCCAATGTGTGAACGACTACCTTAGGATAGTTCAAATTATGGCGTTGGGGAGGGGCCAACATATGGTTCGGACCTCAATCCAATTGAACATTTGTGGGATATCCTGAAACGTGAGGTCCGACAGCTGCAACCCCGTCCACGGACCCTCCCGGAGCGTTGCGAACAGGCCCACTGCACTGCCGTATAGAATCAAAATGGGCACTGTCCAGGACATTCGCTGCCCCTCCATCAAGAAGCATTTTCAGGACGGTGTCAGGCAGATATCATTGCCAGAGGGCGGTCATACACGATATTGAGACAGATCCAACACCCTCCGCGGCCGTCGCCGTCGCCGTACGTACCAACATTGTGTGTTTGCAGCGCCAAACCTACGAAACCATATTGCGGACCCTTTGGCTGCACCTTGGCCTCACACTCTATCAACCTACTGTTCAGGGTGGAGGAATCCACCATGTTATTGTCTTTGTCCAATAAAGTGTCTTCGCGTTCTTCAACCTTTTCTACCCTTCTCCTTCGCCACGTACCCTTTGTGGTCGTTAATTTTGACGAGTAGTTTATATGTGTTAGTTATAATATATTATATATGTTTATAATATTATATATTAATATAATATATATATATATATATTATACTAATATATATATAGTTATAGTATATTAAATTAAAAGTTAATTTATTGTTAGATTAAAATAGATATAACATATATCATATCTAATATTATTAAATAGTATTAAATGATGCACAAAAAAATTATCACAAGGAAAAACCGAGGGAAAATAATAATACACTTAGAACCACTTTTCGTGTTTTGTTTCACACACCACCACCTTGATAATGTGTTGAAAAAAATGCACTAAATGTGCTTGGGTGACACCACTTATAGTATATACCGAGAGAATGACCGGTGACGAAATTGTCACCTATACTACGTAGGGTGGACAGAAACTAGATCACCCATGCATAATTTCAAGCTTTTCGTCCGGTCCGCGTAGTATAATATTTTGGCATCGGCTTGAGTCACGGGATCTGAATGATGCATTTTATATCAAAAAAGTGAAATAGTAAAATAGAAAAAAAATATAGTAAAATCTTGTGTAAAATAATGTGTTAATTAATATAAATAATGGTTAAATATATTAATTAAATAAATAAATAAAATAAATAAGTAAATTAAATAAAAAAAAAAAATATATATATATATATATATATATATATATATATATATATATATATATATATATATATATATATATATATATATATTATATAGAATAAATAAATAAATAAAATAAAGAGGGAAACTGAGAAAATGAAGGGTAGGATCATTTTGGACAGATGAGAGGGAAAGAAAATTAAATCTTTTGTTTTCATAACAACATTTATAGCTTTTAATTATTATTATTATATTATTATTATTATTATTATTTTATTATTATAATAGTCCTAATTTTAATAGTGATAATTATTTAGTCTATTATTTATATCCTTCATTATAATTAGATTTACTATTAATTCTAAGTACTATTATTTATTATTGATATTATTATTTATTATTTCTTAATTATATATATTTTATTAATGTATATTTAGATGTTATTAAGATTATTGGGAAGGTTATATAAAAAGTGGTAATTACATATATAACAGAGATATATATAATATATATATAGTATATATATTATATATAGTATTATATATATATAGTATTAGTATAATATATAGATATTATATATATATATATATTTGGTAATATATTTATGAAATTAAATTAATCTTACTTTATTATGATATATTATATATATTAGTATATATTATATATATATATATAGTTTAAAAAAGTAAAAATTATTAAGTATATATATAAAAAATATATATTTAATTGATATGTGATTAATTATCTATTATATATATATATAAAAGTACTTGCCGCCCATCCTCCTTGCCCGAAAGCACCCTATTATCACTGGGTGATAGAATTGTCACCCATGAGATTTCGACTTTTCGTCTGACGGGATTGAATATTTTTTCCCGCTGAGTCCAATTTTTTGATCCCTGATCCCGAAATTTGAGGCTTCGAACCCTCTTTCCCTGCAAGTTCCCGCGTTTTTTGTGATTTCAAGCGTTTTTAAAGCTTGATGCGTCAAATTAGGGGTTTTCGGGGTCAACGAGGCGTTTTATGAGGTTCTGAAACTCGGCAATTTAAGTCAAAGGCCGATATGACTTGGCATTTCGTAAGGTCGTTAGAATTTGACGCTTGAGACGTCAAATTAAGAGTTCCTGAGGTCGGGAAAGTCATTTGTTTAGGTCGGTGTGGCATTTGGAACAAGGAATCTAAGTCAAATGCCGACAGACTTGGATTTTCTCTAAAATCGTTAGATTTTTAGCTTGATACGTAAAATAAGTGTTGCTGAGATCGGCAAAGCCGGTTTTGAGGTCTGGTTGGCATATATTCGAGTTTTTAGAAGGGCTAGGAACAAGTCTTACAACCCACACTATTTTATCCCTTCAATTTAGGGGAGTTCTACTTAACGTATAACCCTCAAAATTGTTAATCCAACTGGTGATGACGCAACCATGTCGTATATGAAGTTACGTATCCATGAGACCGTGTGGTGCGGTACAGTACCGAGTTAATAAACATTCGTATAATAATACAATATTGGTGTTCTTATATATGTTATTGAGCCAGTAGATTTCGAATATGAGGGTTTAAGAACCCTCAATGGTGTCTACGAGTCCAAGGATGGGAGCCCCCAACTGAAATAAAAGAAGAAGAAATGCACGGAGTACATAAGAGAAGAAGAAGAAGATAGAGGAAAAAGGTAGACAATTGATGATTCCAGAGGAATCAGAAATGGTAAAGTTCCCATATGAGTTGGGCCGAACCATAAAACGGGGTTTTATACATAAAATGGGTTTATCCATAAAATGGAATAAATTCAGCTATTAATTACATACGTAACCATATGTCGTACAATATATATATATATATATATATATATATATATATATATATATATATATATATATATATATATAATATATATATAATATATATGTAACCATAGGTCGTACATATATATATATATATATATATATATATATGAATCTTAGCACAAAGAGCTTATTAGTTATAAAGCCTCTCAACCTATCTTTCTTAATATATTGTCTATCTTAACCTAATACAGCTTTTCTCTTCGCATGTACTGTTAAATCATGCACAGGCCGTCATTTGCTTTGCATCTCACAAAGATAACCCGTTTTCTAAAGGTTGAAGACTGACATTTATATTCTCAAATCTCATTTTCTTTTCATAAACGTTAACTAATATATTTTTATCCTGAGTTGAAACATGAATATCTTGTTTGCTATCTATAAGTTACATTTATACTTTGTGTTTGTTTATTTATATTTTTTTTTATTTTAAAAATTTTAATAGTTTTTTATTTTATTTTTATTTCTGTTAAAAAATTATTTTGTTTTAAAACTTTTTTATTTATTTATTTTAATTTTATTTATTTTAAAAAATTATTCTGTTTTAAAGCTTTTTTTTTCAAATTTCAATTATTTTTAATTTTATTTATAAAAATGTATGTATTTTTTAAAACAATTATTTAATTTTATTTTACTCGGTTTTAATAACAGTTCTTGCTTTAACTATAATTTTTATTAATTTTTAGTTTATACGAAAAAATTTGCCTTTTAAAGAAACTACCCTGAAGCAGGAAATCAGTAAAGCAATCTAACATCTATTGATCTATTGATTTTATTGATCTATTGATCTTTTGGTGTCTTTTTTTTGTATAAACATAACATAGAAATAAGTTTCTTTGAATAAATAGAACAGTAAAAGTGTAAAAGTACTGACTCCCCTTAAAGCAGTAATCAGTAAAGCAATTCAATCTCAAACCACCCTCCTAACCATTCATGATCTATTGATTTATTGATCTATTTGATTCAAGTCATATTTGATCTATTGATAGAATGATTCAAGTCATATTTTGAGGGTTATCTATTTATTGTACAAAACCATGACAATAGAATATTAAGTTCACTTGAATAAAATGATTGATTTATTTTTCAAAATGTGTAGTATTTTGTTTCTTTTTTTATAACTGCTTAAAATATTTCTTTTTTTTAAAACTTTTTATTTTAATGCGTTTGATTCGTTATTTTTAATTATGATTTATTTATTTAGTGTTATTATTTATTTATTTTAATTTTATTATTTAAAATATTATTTTATTTTGAAGCTTTTTTTCAAATTTTCCTTAATTTTTCAATTTATTTATTTCAAAAGGTCCAGAGTGTTAAAGATTTTTGTTAAATTTTTTTATTTGCTTTTAAAACATTTAGTATTGCGAAATTTTTATCATTATGTTTATAACGTAAAAATTTACGTTTATTTACCGTGTAATCAGTAATCAGTTATTCAAGGTAATACTTTCACTCATAAATGGAATACCTATTCTTTAGACACATCCAAGGTCTGTTATTTCAAGTGCCTTTATTTTGCAGATTATTCAAAATTATACCATAACTATCCTCAATCATTTCTACAGCTGTTGGCTTGGTCTGATCGTCCAAAGTTTTACACCTTAATTAAGCTAAATTATTTACATAATTTATGAATATATAAGCAATTATAATTAATTTAATAACAGAGCTTACTTACCTGAGTCACGAAGAAACTTGTTCCATTGGAAAAGTTCCCTACTTAACAACAGTAAAGTATCTTACAAAAGTAAAACATACACACACACTTTTTCAAGCATTTATCTAACATATCAATGTTAATTTCTACACTAACATTGTAATATTTAACAAAATTTATAATAACAATTATCTCAATTTGATGTCCATAACATATTAATGTGCTTTCGTAAAGTTGCCAACTTATCAAAGGTTTCAACTGCAGTAAAAGCTTGACATAGTATCATCGTTTATAACTAAGAACATAACATGTACCAAATAACATTACTCCTCACGTAACGAACAAAAAGGCTCACTAACTCAAAGTTCTTTTGTGCTCTTATCAGCGGTTAAAGTAAACTAACATTAACCCTAAAAATTAGATAAACTTTCCCATCTTTTTATCACATCTAAATAAAGTTCAACATTTAATCAGTACCTGAACTTAAGAACATAATCGGGTCATAACAACAACGTTACGTATAAATAAACTTACTAACACTGGACAAAGTTTCAGAGTTGTTAATATCGTGTATAAGTAATCCTAACCATTACTAGACACACACCACACACACACACACACACCACACACACACACACACAACACACACACACACACACACACAACACAAACATACACACACACCGCGCGCGCACACACACAAGCACATTATTATAGATGACATTTAGTAATATATTATCCGACCAAACCTCACACTAACTTGCTGATCACGTGACTGTTTATCTTAAAAAACGCCAAGCATCTGTGTTACCGCTTTACTAAATTGTTGGTGGAAAAAACACTTATATTTTAACATATTTTAATGTTAAAAATTCGTTTTTCTTTTATATTTTCTTTTTAAGTTTTATCATAGAATAACTCAAAATGATATTTTGTAAAAGTAAATGTAATAATTCTTTTTGATTCGTCAAGTTTATTTTCTTAAAGTTTTTATTTAGTTTATAAGTGTGTTTATATTTATAAATTTGTGAGTATATGTATTATTTTAAATTTTATTTAAACCTTTTTTTATTTATAAGAATTTTTATATATTTTATAGTTAACCAGCATCAAAACCAATAAAATTTACATAACATTTTTTATTTATAAAATTTAATATATTTAGTTTTTAATTAAATATATTTGAAAAACAATATATTTTTACTCTAAAATGTTTTTTCCTTTTATGATTATTAAATTGAAAATTGAAAAAGAGTAAATCAGTAGAAATCAGTAAAGCAAACCACTCGCCCACCCCACTCGCCCATCCAAGATCTATTGATCTATTGATCTATTGATCTATTTATTTAAGTTATATTTTGGTATCATTTTATATAAACATAGCATAAAATAAGTTCTTTGAATAAAATATTATAGTAGAGTGTAATTGTTTACCTACCCTAAAGCGATAAAACAGTAAGTCAAAAAATCAAACTACCCACCCACATCTCTTATCTATCCATGATCTAGATTAATCTATTGATCTATTGATCTATTGATTAAATTCATATTTGGTAGTCATTTTATATTAACATAACATTAATATCATAACCTAGCCTATCTTTCATACTGACTAACGAATAAATGCTAACGCGTTAAAGTTTTCGCATCAATAAAGCTAACATGTCATATCCTGAACAAAGAATATAATGTACAACAACAAATCTAACATACCTTACACGCGAATAACCTGCAAACATTAACAAAGTTACCTGCTTAACAGCAGTAATGTGTTTACACAAGTAACATATTCAAACTTTTTCAAACATATTAATGTTAATTTAACATTAACATAGTAATATTTAACAAAATTTAACAAAAATTATTGCAACCTAACCTGATCAACATATTGAACTATGAATAAATGCTTACATAAAGATTTAACAGCAGTAAAGCTGACAAAATATCACCTAAACTAAGAACATAACATGCCTAACACACCTTACGTACCAATAAACGGATTTCTCTAGCAATGATTATACATTGTGGTTATTTAACGCTCGGATAAAGTTAACTAACATTTGATTCATAAACTTAGTACATCCTTTTTCTATCACTTTTAGTCAATCAATGTAATTTTAATATTAACATATAATATTATATATAATAACACAGTCAATCGATAATATGAGATCTTATATTCCTAGTCCAACTGATTTAAAGTTTTTTAAACATCAATAAAACTGACATAATATGAAACTATAGATAACAAACAAGCACGTGTATAAAACATGAGCCTTCCGTTACGAATAAGCTGTGCTTTCATGAACAAAGTAAATAACATTCGATAGGTTTCAACTTACCATCAGATGTTAGCATAAGAATCTCAATCTTCACTATACACAAGTCCGAACAAAAATATTATTTTTATTATCAGCATTTCAGTAAACAATTTTGTGATTATTATATTATTATTATTTATTATTATTATTATTATTATTTTATTATTATATTATTATTATTATTATTATTATATTATTATTATTATTAATGATTATTATTATTATTATTATTATTATTATTATTATTTTATTATTATTATTATTATTATTATTATTTTTAAATTATATCCCACATACATCTCAAAGCACGGACACTTTTGACTGTCAGGCCTATAACTAAACATATTGATCGCTTAATATGTTATTTACGTCACACCTAAATATTACGCACTCTTAGTAAGCTCAAGGGTGACCAATCAAAGAAGTGTTTCTGCTGTGACATCACTGACGACCCAATAATAAGCCAAGGCAATGCACGCATCATACTGATGGAAGTTTAGACAAACTAGGGCAAGTTTGGATAGCGCATCAGACAAAGACATAGTTTGTCATGACATTAGTCCAATTGACGTTGTTTCCAAAAGTTCAAGAGAAGGTTAGTAATAGATCGATAAAGCACCTAACTTAGTTATATTCCATAACATAGCTAAAACTGTTTAGTCTAATATTCCCCTATTTTTCCCTCTTTTTTTGTCTATACAAAAATTATTATTCGAAACATTGATATAGTAATATTGATTTACCTTAGTATAAACTAAAGAAAATATCGTAACTATCAGCTGCCAAAACTAATAAATACTTTGACAGATAAAAAGATTTTCACATCAAATAAAACTAACAGGCATAAACCTAAACTAAGAAACATAATGTAAAACAACAACCTAAAATACCTTACGTGTGAATAAACTGCTATATTAACAAAGTTACCTACTTATCAAAGGTAAAGTAGCTAATATTGCAGTTACAGAGCTCGACCTTAAACCCACTTTCCGCATCAATGCTAATTTTACCATTACATAGTAATATTTAACAAAACTTAACAAATATTTTCATAAACCTAACTTGACTATTCACGATCTAACCAGACGAATATTGCAAACATAAACAAATTACCACTTCGATAACGCATGCACATAGCATCACATGAAACTAAAGAACATAACATTACCTAACATAACATAACCTTACGAATAAACACTTTTCATTAACAAAGTTCTTTGCTTTTCAACGGTAAAGTAATTAACACTAACCGTAAAACTTAGCCTATCTTCATTTTTTTTAGCAACATCTATGACATATTCAATTGTTAATTTAATATTAACATGATAATACATATAACTACTAACATTAACAACAGTTACCTACCTAACAACAGTAATAAAGTAGCTAACACTACCTACAAAACTAATCTATACCCTTTTTTCAAACATAGCTCTAACATAATCACTGTTAATTTTACATTAACATTGCTATATTTATGGAAAACTTAACAAAAATTTTAGCGTTAACCTAACCTAACCTATTCATACTTAAACAACGATCAATTGCAAGAGAGAGATATAACCAAAGAAATTTTATCACTTAATAAAAGCTTGACATATCATAAACTTGAACTAAGAATATGAATGCTGCAACAAACAAACCTAACATGCCTTATCCACGAATAAAACTGTTAACATTTAACAAAGTTCTCTACTTAAGAACAGTAAGAGTAGGCTAACCACTCTAACCTAACTTTAAGCTTAAACTTTCCCACACTTTTTCAAACATATTTCTAACATATCAATTTTTAATGTTTACATTAACAATACCCTGTAATATTTAAAGAAATTTACCAAAATTTAAATTATCATAAAATTAAACTATCCTACTAACCAGCGAATAGTTACAAACATAACAACGTGTGTTCACCATTCATTTAAAGCAACTAATAACATTTAACCTGAGCTAAAGAACTAAACGTCATCATGACGATAGCCTAACATACCATACGTATGAATGAACGACTTTCATTAAATAGAGAACTAGTAATTTAACTATCAGATGTTAAGCATCCAAAAACTGCATCTCAATTCTTTATTATACAAAGAGCATAAACATTATCTGACATTACCTTTCGTACGGGAATAAGCTGCTAAACATTAAACAAGTACACTGCTTAAATATCGGTAAAGTAGTCAACATTACCATCACAAAATGTAACCTACCCCCTACTTTTCTATCATATTTATTAACATCCAGCTATTAAATTTAAGCAGGTTTTCATCATAGTACTATTGTAGTAAAAACTTGGCAAAAATAATTATCATATCATAACCTAACTAAGAAATTAAACTACAAATAAATGTTAACACAGGAAAGTTTTTAGCTTATCAGCAGATATCAACATGAACAAAGAACCTAACCTAACTATCATCCTTTCCAAATAATAAATGCTAGCATAACAAGGTTTAAAATCAGTAAACCTAACATAATATTATGTAAGCTAAGAACATAACATATCTGACATATATTGCGTACGAATTAACTGCCATCATTAACAAAGTCATTTATATTTTGCTTAATGTTTTTTTTTATTTTAAAACATTATTCTACATTTATAGTTTTATATTATTCGTTTATAAATATTTATTTTAAAATTTTAAAACTTTTTATGTTTTTACTAAAATTTTAAAGGTTTTTCTTAATAACATATACTTTATTGAACCTAAATCGATAAAGCAAGAGAGAATGGCCTGACCCAAGGGGAAAAGGGTGTAGGTTATGGTGCCACCGCTACTGCTTTACTGACTTACATTCAATAAAGTGTATATCATTAAGAAAAACTTAAAAATTTTAGTTAAAACAAAAAGTTTTAAAATTTTAAAATAAATATTTATAAATGAAAAACATAAAACTATAAATGTAGAATAATATTTTAAAATAATGAAAACATTAAGCAAAATATAAATGACTTTGTTAATGATAGCAAATTATTCGTACGCAATATATGTCAGATATGATATGTTCTTAGCTTAGGTGATATTATTATGTGATGTTAAAACTTTGTTATGCTAGCATTTATAATTTGGTAAAGGTGATAGTTAGGCTAGGTTCTTTGTTCATGTTGATATCTGCTGATAAGCTAAAAACTTTCCTGTGTTAGCACTTATCTGTTGTTCAATATGTTAGTTAGGTTATGATATGATAATTATTTTTGCTACGTTTTATAACATATTACTATGATAATGTTAAATTATAGCTGGTATGTTATAAATATGATAGAAAAGTAGGGGGTAGGTTACATTTTGTGATGCAATGTTAGTTACTTTACCGATATTAAGCGGTGTACTTTGATAATGTTAGCAGTTTCTTCGTAGGTAAGGTATGTCAGATATGCTATGCTCTTTGCATAGCAAAGATTGAGATTGCAATATTAACATCTGATGGTAAGTTACTTTGTTTATGAAAGCAGTTCATTCATACGTAAGTATGTTAGGTATGTTATGACACGTTATGTTCCTAGTTCAGGTAATGGTATGTGAGCTTTTCTGATGTAAAAACGTCGTTATGTTACAAATTATATACTGCTTTAAACTTGAAGGTTAATTCAACGGAAATTAAATAAAGGTTTACGGTAGGTTCAATGTAAACACCATATGTTAGAGATTATGTTGTTGTTTCACCTATTACAGGTATAATCTGGACCTGATATTCACTTGTTTAAGCGTTTTAAATCATGTTGGCAAATACTTGATGATATGACTAGAACATATTCAAGCGTAAGAAGGCATATTTTAGGTTTGTTGAGAGTTGCAACATTCATATTCTTAGTTCAGGTTATTGATATGTCAGGCTTATATTGATGTTGAGAAAGTTTGTTTATGTTTGCAGTTTTCGTTGGGTTAGTATGATAGTTAAGTAAGAGTTAACTGCTAAACATCTTTATTGTTAAGTTTTATTTCAAGCAGTACAATCACGGAAAAAAAAATTGTATCATTAGATTTGCTTCATCAATGTTTCTTGAAGATCAATCACAAAATAATTTTGTAGGTAGTGTGTTTACTGTTTACTGTTGTTAAGTAGGGAACTTTCTTAATGTTAGCTATTTATTCCATGTTAATGTAAAATAAACATTGATATGTCATAGATATGATAAAAAATAGTCATAGATGTGACTAAAAAATGATAGATATGACTAAGTCTTACTAATGCGCTTCAGTGTTATTCACTTTACCGCTGATAATGCCAAGAACTTTGTTAATGAAAGAGTTTATTCGTAAAGTAACGCATATATTTTGGTATTGTTATGTTCTTCAGTTCAAGTGAATGCTTTATCGTCAGCATTAATTGAAGTGCAGACTTTGTCTCTCTCATATTCTGTTGTCGTTAGTGTCGATATTCAGGTTAGCGTTATTGATAACTAGTTGTTACAGTTTTGTTAATATTACTTATTCGCAATGTCATAAATTAAGACATTGATATGCTGAAAAGTGATTAGGTTAATTTAAATATCATGTTAGGCTAGCTTTGTTAATGATAAACAGTTTATTCATAAACTAAGGTATTCGAGCGTTTGTTAGTATGTTTGTACATTATTTTTTTCTTAGTTCAAGTTAGCCATGTTAGCTTCTGAAATAATGTGAAAATTTGTATTGTAGTAATTTATTAGCTTGTCTCAAGCGTGATAGTTGCGTCAGTTATGATAAATATAGGTTACTATGTCCCAACTGATCTGAATATATGGTATGATTATAGATTATGATAAAATTATTAGGGGTATGCTAAGTTGTACTATGTAATGTTAAGTACTTTATCGATATTACGTCCTGAACTTTGGCATGCGTGTTTGGCAAATTGTCTATGTTTACTATGCGGTCTCCCAAATGCATTTTGTATTAAATCTGAGCTCCTCAGTATGTATGCGTCATTATCCTTGCTTTATTAGGTCTACAGCAGACGTGCATAGCAAGTAACAAATTCTCTGATTCTCACCCTTGGCTTACTTTAGATTGTAGTTATTTAAGATGTGACACTTTAAAGCATATTTAGCGTCTCATATATAGTCTGAGTTATGGCCTGATAGTTCACAGGTCCGGGCAGTCATTACTTGTCCTTGAGATGTTTGTGAGAATAATATATAATATGTGAATAATAAATTAATAATAATAATATAATAATAATAAATATAATAATAAATACAATTAATAATATAATAAAATAAAATATTGAATAAGTATTAATCATTATAATAATTATTATAATAATAATAGATCTAACAAAGATATTAATAATAATCATAATAATATTATGTGTCCAATAGCTACAATTAAAATAATAATTTGAAATATTAATCATTATAAGATTTATTAAAAAAAAACTTTTGAATGTGATAATAAAAATTAATGGAGTTCAACTTTGAAATTCAGTAAAAATTGAGATTGTTATGTTAAATCTATTCATTGAATTGATTTCACCATGTACGGTAATTGATTTTTAATAAAACATGAAGATATAGCTGTACAAGTTACATTCCTGCTTACTTATTGAATTTGTCCCGATTAATAAAATATACAACCTGTACCTAGTTTGTCCTTTTAATAATAGTTGCAAAATGCCATTAATTTTCAAAAATTATACACTGGTTAAAAAATAAATAAACATTCGATATGTTCATAGATGTGATAAGAAATGGGGGATATGCTAAAGTTTCTATGGTCACATGTTAGTTACTTTACCGTTGAAAGCAAAGAACCTTGTTAATGAGTTAGTACTTTATTCGTACATACGGTGTGTTAGGCATGTCGTTGGGGTATGTTTCTTAGTTTGGTGGATACTTTATGCCAGCTTTACGCTGTAATCAATTTGTTATTCAGCACATTTATTTCATGGTATCAAGTGTGACATTAGATTAAGTTTACGATGATTTAATTTTAGTTTAATTTTGCTAAGAATATTCTATACTTAATTTACAAATTAAACATTAAATATGTGAAAAAAGCTGTAGTAATATGAATAATACTTTTGCAGCTAACAACACTCTGCAGTCATGCAGAATATGGCTACATTTAATCTGTGTTGTAAAGGATTAAGTTAGGTTTGCATTGATATTGTACATTATTATCTTTGTTCAGTAATTATGACATGTTAGCCTTATTGATGCGAAAACTTTGGGTTGGTCAAGCATATATTCGTAGGTCATGTATGAAAGATAAGCTGGATTATTATATATGTTATGCATACAAAATGAACTACCAATCATGACTTGAATCATTAATCAATAGATCAACAGACCATGTGATGGTGGGATGGAGGGGTACGTTAAGTATATTATGTCTTAATTGCTTTATCGTTCAGGTCTGTAAACTATTATTACTAATCATATCTTATCATCAAGAACTCATTTTATGCTATGTTATTACAAAAATGAATAACCAATAATACACTTTAAATTAATAGCATCAATAGTCAACCGATCAGGATGGGCTACGAAGTGCGGGTGGGGCGGCGTAGGTTTTTCATCTACTAGATGTATTGCTTTGGTTCCAGCAACAAAGCAAATTTTTTAAGTGTACTACACTATTAAAAAGACTATAATCTTAGCAAAAACATATATGTTTTTAAAACTGTTTTAATAAAATATATTAAAATTTCGTATATATATAAAAAAAGTTCTTAATAAAACAATAAATTTAAATATATGAAAATTATAAAAATCAAACTTATAAAATATAAAAACCTTAAAGAGAAAAAAACTGTAACTAAACAAAATTAAGTAAATAAAACTTTTAACAAAAATAAATATAAAGAAAGAAGATAATAAAAATTTTAGAAAGGAAAATAATTAAAAAAAAGAGTATTGTTATATTTATGTTAAAAAGATGAAAATGAATTTCCAACAAGTTTAGTAAACGGTACACAGATGTTTGGCGTTTTAGAAATAACAGTCATGTGCATTAGTAACCGTTAGTTGTGAGGTCTTTGGCACGATAAGCGTATTTAGTTTTAAAAGTGTCTCTTATAATTATGTGTCTGTGATCTGTGTAAATGTGGTTGGTGTGTGATGTTGTGTATATGTTAGGAATACTTATAGATATTACACTTGGAAACTTTGATCAGTTTTTAGTGTTTATTTCAATAACCATAAGTTGTTTGATGTCATTGATGTCTTATTTCAGCGAATCATTATGTTGGATTGTTTACGATGTTATAGAGACATGGGAGAAGATGGCTAATTTTTTGAGTTAATGGTTAGTTACTTACCGTTGTAAGCAAAGAACTTTGTTAGTGTAAAGCCTTTCACCGTACGTAAGGTATGTAAGAGCATGTTAGGTATGTATTTCTTATTTTAGGTGATCATCATATGTCAAGCTTTACTGCACAGCTAAAACTTTTGTTTAGATTCATTCAATTGTTCAAAAACTGTTCATTAGTTTAAGTTGCGCATATATTGCTACAAAATTTTATTAAATATTACAAATTAGATTAAAAGATTAACATTGGGCTATCGTGAAATATGTTTAGAAAAGTGGTGATATGTTACTTTTGTAGATACTTTACTGTTTTTAAATTGTTATTCTTTGTTAATGTCTACAGTTTATCATGTGCAAAGTATGAATAGGTTTGGTCTGTTGCACATGTTATATTCTATACTCAAAGATATGATATGTTGCTTTGAATTATGTGAAAACTTGCACACGATATCCATTTAATTCGTTGTCAGTATGAAAGTAGCCTTATGTTAGATTTATTTTATGTTACGTTTATACAAAATCACTACCAAAATATGACTTGAACAATAGATCATGTGGTAGTTTGAGGCTTTGGTGGTTAGTGTTTGATTTACTGCTTTACTGAATTTACTGATTTAGAGTCAATAAAAACGTAAAATTTTTTACGTTTTTACATATGAAAAGCATAACAATTTAAGTAAAACAAAATGTTTAAAATCGATATAAATATAAAAAATTAAGAATGTTTTAAAAATAATATATTTTTTGAAATAAATTAAAAATTCAACATTAAAAAAAACTCATAAACCAAATTTTAAACAAAATAATTTTTTTAAATAAATAAAATTAACAGCATTAAATAACATAAAAAGTTTTTAAACAGCATTCTTATTACCAAAATTAAAATGGAATAAAAAAATACAAAATTTACAAATTAATTAAATAGAATTTATATTCACCATGAACTATTTTTTTGTTAATGTATACAAATTACTAGATACCCAAAATATGACTTGAATCAATAGATCAATAGAATCAATAGAGTCAATAGATCATGGGATATGTTTTAGAGGGTCGTTGGGGTGGTTTCTTTGCGATTTACTGTTTACTGCTTTAGGGTCAGTAAACTACTACACTTACTATACTATCTAGGGCACACATTAACTTTTGTTCTAAGTGTCAAAATAGATTTATTTATCACATAAAAAAAACTTACCATAAATGTCATAAGAACTTATAGATACTTCAGATAGATCTATAATCTATAGGTCTACTAGGTATATCTGTATGGTTGAGAGATGAAAGTAGAAAATGTGAGTGGTCTCTCGCATTTATTTAGATTTTAAACTGATAATTTGAGTTTTATGTACAAACTAAAATCTTTATTACACACATATAATCATTACAATATGTAGTGTGGAAGATAAAAAAATATTTAGATAAAAAACAGAACAACTGGTGTTAAGAATACGCTTACATTAATAAATGAAACATAATAAATTAAGTGTCTTCTGTCATAAAAATATACAGCTAAAATAGACATTTTATAATTAACAATCCAACTGAAAATCTAAAATAAAATAAATTTAAAAGAAAAAGTATAAAGCGTTTCCTATTATTCTTCATTAATAACTTTATATGAAATAAATAAATTAATTAATACAATAAGAAAGGCATACTAAACGTTCTTAAGGACAAAAATCAAATACATTTATTAATCATATCATACAAGCACTTTTGATGATAAACAGTGAATAGAATAAAATTAAAAAAATTTTTTAATCACATAATTAATAAATACAACACTCATTTTTACGCATATGATCACACACTTAGTTGATAAATAGTTTAATCTCATGATAATTCCAAAGTGATATGCAACATAATCATAATATATATCACTACATACGGGCATTTACCTATTTTAGTAATTGTTTAAACTCAGGTAATATGCTTGTCCAGTTCTAGTGCAATAAGTATAATAGTAAGGATTCTGGTAGTATTATATACTTCTGTCTATAGTAACTAGCTTGGCCTCGAAAAATCCGGATATTTAAATATGGTTTATTTATGTATTTTATATGTATTTACAAAAACAACATTTTAACAACAGCCTTCATCATGATATTGAAAGAATATGTTATGATAAATGAGTCATTTTTAATCATTAGGCAGGTGATTAAAAGATGGTTATTGCTAGAAAACACATTACTATAAAATTAAATTTCTTTTGCTTTATGAATCACAACATAAATATTTTATATTAATTTAAAATTTTTGTTGAATATGTTATGAATATGTTTTGAGAGTACTAATCATAAGAAATATACTAAAGTTTATTCGCATAAATGATTTATTTTATCTTAGTCATTAATTCAATAGGTATGATATTTTAAATAATTATGACGAATCTCTATAATTTTTTGAACGTGCATTAATAAAGTCATGACCAAATACGCATCACAGATCTTTTAAATAAAGAATATAATCATTACTATTTATAAAATATTAGTTGTATTAATACAATATGTATACTATTAATATAATATAATATTATATAATATCTATATATATTATAATTAATATATATATTATACGATATAATATAGTTTTATATAAATTATTATAATTATATATACTATATAAGATATATATTAATAATATTATATAATATAATACTATTATATTATATATAATAATATATATATTAATAATTATATATAATATATAAATTATACTAATATATAAATATATATAATATATATATATATTAATACATATATATATAGTAATTAAATATATATATCTAAAATATATAATCTATATTATTATATAAGTAATTATATAGTAGTATATATACAATATAGATATTAATATTACATATTAATTATTATATATATTATATATATAATATATATAATTATTATATATATATTACATATATAATATATTAATATATATTATATTATCTGTAATATTAGATTAGTATTTATAATAACTTGTTTATATATATATATATATATAATTATATATCTATACTATATATAATTAAATAGCTTATATAATTATGTAAATTCATTAATTTTTTTTTTTACTTATCATATACTAACATATACAATTAGAATTAACGATAAGACATTGTAATTCTTTAGAAATGATTACCTGAATTAAACA
>JABUQX010120107.1:37500-45792 GCA_015478945.1 Trachelipus rathkii | reverse complement strand
GCAGGATTGCCACAGACCTACTTTCATGGGGCGCATCCCCCTGGGTTTTCTCCCGGAAGGTAATGTGTTGCTTTAACGATACTTCTTGGTTAGAAGGAACGTGTTTTTTATTCGTAAGTTAGGTACGTTATTTTAAATATTACTATGACATGTGAAAATAACACTGATTGGTTAGAGAAATGATGAGTTTTTGTAGAGAAATATTACTGTGTTAACCTGTAATATGTGTTAGAAAAGTGAAGCCTAGGATTAAGTTTTTGTTGAGATAATGGTCTAGGTTTGCCCTACGAAATTTTTTGCTAATGTCTAACGATTTAATGGTCTAAGTCCAATTGGGAAAGTAACGAACGTCGCAAATTCTTCTACTCCAATTATAGGAAATCACTAAATGTATTGATTTATCTACCAAAGAATGAATTTTGAGGTTCACACACACTTTGCGCATGAGCAATTATCGTATGTGAGACGAACTTGTAGAATAAGAAATGAAGCATTAAAAGTTTGTCTCAATTAATCAAAGTGACCTTAAATGGATTCCAGAGGATTTGAATGAGCTTTCCATTCATAAAAGGTTCGCGATTAAGCTTTATAACTGAGAGTATCAGCACTATGAATTTTTTTTTTTTTTTTTTTTGTGTTCTATACGCTAATTGAAACTGATATATGTTAAATTAGTATTGAAAGTATTTTTTATTGGCATAATAGATAAATATTAGGAATATTTTACGTTAAAACTATACTGTCAAATATATCGACCTTAAAACCATAATTTTGGTTAAATTGATTTTTTAGCTTAGACTTTTATTTATGCCCTACTCGATCAAACTTTAATCCCTAAAAATTGAGTGTTGTCTGAGCTATTATTATACTCATTATTTAATCTGCGAGATGGTATAATTTTAATATTTTAGATAACAATTGGTACTCGTCTGTTATAGCTAGTCTGTGCAATTTAGCGTTCATTTATACATGAAGAAAAGTAATATAAATGACTATAAATATAATATATATATAGACTAATCATATAGTATTATTACTTGATTAATATACTAAGTATATAATATATAGTATAGTATATAGAGAATTTTATTCAAGGATATATTAGCCTGTAATTATTTCATTAATACACTATATATTAATAGCGATAATTATTATATATATTCTATATTATATCAGGTATAATATAGTATAGATATTATATTTATATATAGTTATATATATATATATATATATATATATAGTATATATATATATATATATGATATAAGTATTTTGTATATATATAATATATACTATACTAAATATACTATAAACTATAATAGTAGTAAGTATAATATATTTATTTTTATAGGTATTGCTGTGTTGTGTTGTGGCCGTACTGTATTGAACAAAATCGTTTGAGAAAAATAATATATAATTTATTAATCATTTCATTGGTAATATTAATTGCTTAAATATCTAAATAATTAATGAGGGCAATACATGTATTGCCCAAATTTTCATATTCATAACGTTAATCTACGGTCGAAATTATCGATTATATAGTGACACAAACCGATTTTCGCAGATTTTCATT
This sequence comes from Trachelipus rathkii, assembly GCA_015478945.1. NCBI lineage: Eukaryota > Metazoa > Arthropoda > Malacostraca > Isopoda > Trachelipodidae > Trachelipus > Trachelipus rathkii. The sequence continues at coordinate 44,216 of JABUQX010120107.1, read as the reverse complement.
AAACTTGTATGAAATGTTTGAAATAATCCTTAAAAAAAAAATTAAAATAAAATACCAAGTTTCTGAAATTTCACATTTACTGCCTATTACAGGCAGTCTACATCTTTTATTTTTTACTTATTTGTTATATTTATTATTTTCCAGCAATTCACAAGGTAGGCAAAATGTGGAGGTGGCCGTGACACTCACTAAGACTGAAAATTAATATAAATGATATTTACTATCGATCTTAGGAACAAAGAATTCAAAAATACAAAAATTCTTTAAAAAAATCCAAAGATACCTCAATTTCTTTATACCGAACACGACTATATAGTATATATATAATATATATAACTATATATATATATATATTAGTTATATATATATATATAATATATAATAATAATATATATATATATTTATATATATAATATATATATATATTAAATATATATAATATATATATAAATAATAATATACAATATATATATTCATAATTCATTCGGAGGGAGTGGATGGAAGGTTTTGTTCGTATTAAGAATTATATTCACTTATGTGAGAGACCGTTATAATGAAATGGTTCTCTGGAACTCATATGCCATGGATGAGAGACATGCATAATTTAGTAATTTTATATTAGGAATGTGGTATATTGATATCTTTAAAACACATTGATGCTCATTTAACAAGACCAGTTATCAAAATCTGTTTCAAACCATGAAAATAAATAATAGATCCAAAATTAAATTTGTAATCGACTTAGAAGTTTATCAAAGCAAGACAATTGAAAACTAAGTATATTACCAGACGTTAATGAGATCAAGTAAAACTCTCTTCCCAGAGCAATCAGACACTCAACTCTAAAGTGCAAATTAAATACCTAATCTACCTGAGTAAGCTGTTAAATCCATAATAGTAGCTATAATATAGGTATATATATATATAAGTTAAATATTATATTTATTATATAATATATATATACTACTATATTTATATATATATATATATATATTATATATATGTAGATATATATAATTATATAAATATATATTATATTATATATATATATATATATATAGTATATAAATATATAATATAATACAATATATTATATATATACTATATATACTATACGTATATATATATTATATATATATATATATATATATAAATAAGAATTGGAGACCACTGGTATGGTTACAATTAAGAAGTCTGGCAGATTCCAGGAATCCTGTTAATTACTGCGCGTAGCTACATAATTACGAGTTAGGTAATTTTAGTAAGAGTTAATATTACGGTGAGTTGGTTTACGTTAAGAACAATTTAAAAGCAAATATGTTCATTGAGTTTTTCTGGATGTCCCAAGGGCAAAATATATAAAAGGAAAGAAGAATGATTATTTTAGTTTTAAATCTTTTTGGAGAAATGGGAGTCCGGGGAACGGATTTTAGGCCATGGTGTTTAGAATGACTTTTCTGTGATTATTGGTTTAGTGAGGCTTCGCTGCATGCGTGGTTTAAAGTGGAATCTGGGGCGGGGATGTTGATCATAGGATTGGAGTCACATTGATTGTGAATTTGTTTAAATTGTCACAGAATTAATTACACCTTAAGATAGGGAGGATCTTAGATTAAACTTGTCTATAGAGGCGAACAGGTAAATATAACAATTCAGGCGTGGGAATAAATTTTGTCGTTTAATTAGGGCAAATCATTAAATATATATATTATATATATATATAATATATATATATAATTAATATATAATATATATATATATATATATAATATAATATATATATATTATATATATAATATATATATATAATATATATATATATTATAAGAATCTTTTTTTACTTTGTATTCTTATAGTGAGTTCGAAACCATAAATACCCAAATCTCTTTTCTCGTTTATGATTACATTAATTTTTATGAGATCCCAATGAAGAGAAATACGGCTAGAAAAGATCATTTAGATTCTGATATGAGTCGGTCAAAATCCCATCGGAGTCACTTTATTAAATTCTTGGGTTTCGAGTTTTTTTATTATACAGATTTGAAGAGTTTAAGTTAAATAAAAGTTGAGAAAGAAAGGAAAAGGAATTTTCCATTCATAACTTCTCAATAAATTTCGAAAATCGAAAAAGGATCAACACTCTAAGACCACAATTCAAAATGTCTTTTATTGCACGGGTTAAACCGCATAAGAACCTTTACACCTTCATTCATACAAGTTTTCATAATTTTTTTTTCTTAACTATGTTCTTCTTGTTCCATATATTCTTAGTAATTGATATCTTCTTTGCGCTTTTCTTCTTTCTTCTTCTTCTTCTTTCGTTGACTTTCTACTTCTCTAGTATCTCTTTCTAAATAAAGATCCATGCATATTTTTTTTTTTTTGGTTTCCTCTTTTCATCTTCCATTCTTGAGTAAATAATTCATCAATTTAGTTTGTCGTTTCACTTTTTACTATATAATCTCGTATAGGATTATTATTTTAATAAAAATTTTTTCCTTCCTTATTTTCCCGTTTTAAACAACGGATTGAGGGAATATATTACGTTATGGTTTAATGTAATTATTATTATTATTATATTATTAATTATATGAATTATTATTACGAATTATAATTTCTATTATGCTATATTTGTATTATTATATGGATTTAATAATGGAGGGAATTATAATTATTGGTTATTATATTTTATAGGAATCTGTATTTATCGGATTAACTATAAATTAATAGATAGTATAAATTTAATATTATAATTATCTATTTGATTATTATTATCTGATTAGTCTATTATTATTTAAAATAATATTAATTTATAAACAATACGACATTATATAAAAACAATATATATATAATATATTATTATATTATATATAATATATTATTATATATCCGAGATGTAAATATTATTTACGATTTATTATTTATTATTTCGCTTTGGGCCTCTTTTTTCCCTTGGCTCATTATCATGTTACGGGCTTTAACTGTGAAAGATACAGTTTTTAGATCGTTTCTGCTAAGAATTTAATTTCTTCTTATTTTAATTTATTTAAATGGAAAAAAAAAAAAAAAAAAAAAAAGAGCAAGTTAATTTTAAACTTTAAAATTTTTTTTTTTTTTTTTTTTTGATTGTAAATAAAAATTATTTTTAATGATTTAACAATGTCAACACCGAGAAAGCATAAAAGAAAAAATTTTGATTGCCCCTAAGATCCATCTGCCTGGTTTGCTTTTCTTTTTTTTTTTTTTGTTATGTTATGGTTACGTAAACACACGTCAATTTGGGTTTTGTTTAATTTGCGGGCGCTCGCGCATTTGCCGGTTTTAACGTATAGGATTTTCGTCCATCGCCGCCTGATGGGCGCCAGAAATATTTTTTATACAATAGGATTCCTCATCTTTTTATTTTTTTTTAAGTAAATTGTTTTCTTTTGGACGGACACAGATGATTCACGAGGGGTAAAGTTGGAAATAAAAAAAAAAAAAATTGTAGATACTCGAATAGGAGTCTTGATTTGAGTCGTTTTGACTATCTAATTGGCTTGAATCAGTGATGATGTTAAAAGTAATTACCTAGGTATTTTTTTTTTCATGTTTTTTTTTTTTTTTATGTTTTTTTTTTTTTTTTTTTTTTTCTGTGTTTCGGAAAACTGCCCATTGTTTTACGGAAGTTATGCAATCATTTTGTAAGCACAACGCGGGCATGAGTCGGAGAGAAAGGGAAACACGTCATGAAAAGAGTAACCAGCCCCCGAATACGCGACTGGTTTGTTACATAAACGGCAGTCGTCCGGAGAGTAGAGTTTCCGGTCTAGTCAGCAATTCGATTTCTTGATCATGTGCGTTCATTGTGAGGATGAATGCTCGTGGTAAATAAATCCCATTTTAACGACGAGGTAATATTCGCCACCCCCACCTTCTTTTGTATTTTTGATACTCTCATTCCGCTTTCTGACTTCCTCGTCGTTCCTTTGGATTGGTCTGAATAGTTGTTGGATAACATGTCAGGCGCCCCGGTTGTGTGAAATATAGACGGTTTATGTCTAAACTTTTGTTTAATATTCGATGTTAATGTAAAGATTAAACATTGAATATGTTAGAGTATATGCTTGAAAAAGTGTGGATATTGGTTACGTTTTGTACGAAGTGTTATGTACTTACTGGTGTTAAGTGCGGAAGTTTGTTAATGTTAGTGGTTTATTCGTTAACGTATTGTGTTTAGGTTGTGCGTTGTACATTAGTATCTAGTTCAGGTTATGTTGATGTTGCTTTATTTAAGTATAAAAACGTTGTTACTGTTATGCTTATACTCGATTGTTAGTAATATAAAGAACTTATTTTGTGTTATGTTTGAATTAAAACTTTTGCTTGTTTACAGTTATTGCGTTATTCTGTAATGATAATTAAACATAGGTTATGATAAATTCTTGTTAAATATTACTGAGTGTCAATGTAAATTTAACGTTATATGCTAGAGATATGTTTGGAAATAAGTATGATTATGGTTACGTTTTTGTAATGCAGTGTTTAGTTACTTTTACAGGTGTTAGTGTGGACCTTTGTTAATTGCTAACAGTCTTATTTCGGGCTTTAAGTGTGATAGATTCGTCTTGTACATTTATTTTCTTTAGTCCATTATGAGGCTATGTTTAGCTTTATTAATGTGAAAACCTTGTTATGTTAGCATTATATCTGGTTAGTAAATATAAAGAACTCATTTTGTGCTATGTTATTGTTGTTGTTTGTTGTTGTCCTAAATCGAGAATAATATACCCTTTTGAACTGATATGGCTCGTTCGTACGTCGTATTCTTGTTTAATTTCTTCTGATTGGTTTAAAGAAAGAATCTCAATTACATTTAAGAGGTTGTTTATACAACATTTTCTTCAGTAGGAATAAGTTTTCGCAGTTGGTGATACGATGACATTTCTCATCTCTACGTTTGTTGTGATATCTTCACGATGAAGTTTCGTTATTTCCCACGATGGTGTCATTTTATATTTTAATCGTAAACAATGGCGACTGCTACATGCTCATATTCCTGTCAGAGGTCCAAATATAATAAGTATTGCATCACTTTAGCAAATGGTTTATAGAATAAAAAAGCAATTTCATGTTTAGATTGGTAATTTTCTGAAAGAAAGGACGGGTACCTAAAGAGATAATGTTATTTGGGTAAGGTTATGATAAATTTTTGTTTAAATATTCTATGATAATGTAAAAACTTTGTTACGTTGCATCATATTCGTTGGTCTGTATGTAATCGTTCAAGGTTATGATATACATTTTTGATAATTGTTACTGTGTCAATGTAAGATTAACATTGATATGTTTAGAGATATGCTTGGAAAAAGTATGACTAGGTTACGCGTTTTGAATGTAAAGTTAGTTACTTTATCTGGTGTTAGTGTGGAACTTTGTTTAATGTACAGTTTAATTAAGGGCGTAAGAATGTTGTTAGGGGTTGTTCGTTGTACATTAATTTCCTAGTTCATATGATGCTATGTTAGCTTTATTAATGTGAGAACATTGTTATGTTAGCATATGTTCGCTGGTTAAGTATATAAGAACTCAGTGGAACTTTGTCAATGTTAACAGGTTTATTCGAATGTAAGTTGTGTTAGGTTTGTCTTTGTAATTATTTTCTTAGTTCAGTTACGCTATGTTAGTTTTTATTGATGTGAAACTTATTACGTTAGAGTATTTTCGTTGATCAGTATAATTAACCAATGTTGTGAGAAATTTTGGTTAAATGTTACGTGTTTAGTGTAGATTAACGTTAATATGTAGAGTTATGCTTGAAAAAGTAAGATTAGGTTTACGTTTTTGCATACCATGTTAGTTTGCTTTATTGGTGTTAAGTGTGGAACTTGTTAATGTTAACAGTTTATTCGTGTTTAAGGTTGTGATAGGTTTGTCTTTGTACAATATTTTCTAAGTTCATGTAACGATATGTTAAGTTTTATTGATGTGGAAACTTTGGTACGTTAGCATACTTTCGCTGCTGGCTGTATGATAATTAACCAATGTTGTGATAAATTTTAGTTAAAATATTACATTTAGTGTAAATTAACATCGTTATGTTAGAGTTATGCTTGACAAAGTGTGAATAATGCTATCGTTTTTGTAATGCTATGTTATTATCTACTGTTGTAATGTTGGTAATTCGTATGTATACAGTTATTCGTGTTTAAGGTGTAATAGGTTTGTCTTTGTACATATTCTTAGTTCAGGGTATATGTTAGCTTTATTGATGTGGAAACTTTGGTACGTTAGCATACTTTCGCTTAAGTGTGGAACTTTGTTAATGTTAACAGTTTATTCGTGTTTAAGGTGTGATAGGTTTGTCTTTGTACATTATTTTCTTAGTTCATGTAACGATATGTTAGCTTTATTGATGTGGAAACTTTGGTACGTTAGCATACTTTCGCTGCTCTGTATGATAATTAACCAATGTTGTGATAAATTTTAGTTAAATATTACAAATGTTAGTTGTAAATTAACATCGTTATGTTAGAGATATGCTTGACAAAGTGTGAATAAGTTACGTTTTTGTATGCTATGTTAGTTACTTTACTGTTGTTAAGTGTGGAACTTTGTTAATGTTAACAGTTTATTCGTGTTTAAGGTGTGATAGGTTTGTCTTTGTACATTATTTTCTTAGTTCTTGTTACGCCATGTTAGCTTTATTGATGTGATGTTACTGTGTCAGTGTAAGG
>JABUQX010120107.1:25000-32500 GCA_015478945.1 Trachelipus rathkii | reverse complement strand
AGCAGTAAATCAGTAAATCAAACACCATCCATCTACCTTCCTGTCACCCTCCTGTCCAGTTGTGATCTATTGATCTATTGATTAAGGTCAAATTTTTACTAAAATTTTCATGTTTTACATACCCTAAAGCAGTAAACCAGTAAATCAAACACCATCCATCTACCTTCCTGTCACCCTCCTGTCCAGTCCTGATCTATTGATCTATTGATTAAGGTCAATTTTTTACTAAAATTGTAACGTTTTACATACCCTAAAGCAGTAAATCACTAAATCAAACCACTATCCAACCTCCCTCCTGACCATCTGTGATCTATTGATCTATTGATTAAGGTCAAATTTTTACTAAAATTGTAACGTTTTACATACCCTAAAGCAGTTAAATCAGTAAATCAAACCACTATCCAACCTCCTTCCTGAGGACCATCTGTGATCTATTGATTCTAATTGATTAAGGTCAAATTTTTACTAAATTTGTAACGTTTTACATACCCTAAAGCAGTAAATCACTAAAACCAAACCACTATCCAACCTTCCTCCTGACCCTTCTGTCCATCTATGATCTATTGATTAAGGTTCAAATTTTTAATAAAATTGTAACGTTTACATACCCTAAAGCAGTAAATCACTTAAATCAAACCACTATCCACCCTCCGCCTGACCATCTGTGATCTATTGATCTATGATCTATTATTCAAGTCACATTTCGCGTATTCATTTTGGATAAACATAACATAAAATCAAGTTCTTTACACAAAGATCAATCAATATATGCTGACGTAACATAGTTTCCACATTAATAAAGCTTACTTAGCATCATCTGAACTATGAATATAACCCAACAACGACAAAACCTAACATATCTTAAACATGAATAAACAGTAAACGTTAACAAAGTTCCCCACTTAACAGCGGTGAAGTAAACTAACATAGCATACAAAGACGCAACCTTATTCACACTTTTTTTCTAACATATCACTGATATTGCACATTTAACATTAGTTAACATTTAACCAAAAATTTACCACAACCAGTGTAATTATCATACAGATCAATGAGTATACTTCTAACGTAACAAAGTTTTCACTTAATAAAGATTACTTTAACATCATCTGAACTATGTGAATATAACCCCCCCACACAACGACAATCTTTAAAACATCTTAAACATGAATAAGCAGTCAATAACAAAGTTCCACACGTAGCAGCAGTGAAGTAACTAAAAAAGCATACAAAGACGCAACCTATTCACACTTTTCCTAACATATCACTGATATTTTTACATACATAGTAACATTAACAAACATTTTACCACCAACCGTGGTTAATTATCATACGACCAATGAGTATAACTCTAACCGTAACAAAGTTTCACATCAATAAAGATTACTTAACATCATCTGAACTAAGAAAATAATGTACAACGACAAACCTAACACATCTTAAGCAGGAATAAACAGTCGACATTAACAAAGTTCCACAACTTAACACAGTTGAAGTAACTAACATAGCATGCAAATACGTAACCTATTCCTACTTTGTCAAGCATATCTCTAACATAACGATGTTAATTTACACTAACATGGTAATATTTAACTAAAATTTATCACAACATTGGTTAATTATCATACAAAGCAGCGAAAGTATGCTAACGTAACAAAGTTTCCACATTAATAAAGCTAACATATCGTTACATGAACCAAGAAAATAATGTACAACGACAAACCTAACACATCTTAAACACGAAATAATACTGTTAACATAACAAAAGTTCCACACTAACACCAGTTAAAGTAACTAACATAGCATGCAAATACGTAACCTATTCTTACTTTTTTCAAGCATATCTCTTAACATAACGATGTTAATTTTACCACTAACATGGTAATATTTAACTAAAATTTATCACAACATTGGTTAATTATTATACAGAGCAGCCGAAAGTATGAACGTAACAAAGTTTCCACATTAATAAAGCTAACAAAACATAACCTGAACTAAGAAAAATAATGTACAAACGACAAACCTAACACATCTTAAACACGGATAAAGTTAACATTAACAAAGTTCCCCACTTAACACCAGTAAAGCAACTAACATTATGCAAACGTAACCAATTCTTACTTTTTTTCAAGCATAACTCTAACATATTAACGTAATCTTACACTGACACAGTAACATGTTAACTAAAATTCCACAACATGGGTGTTAATTATACTGATCAACGAATATACTCTAAAGTAATAAAGTTTCCACATCAATAAAACTAACATAGCTAACATGAACTAAGAATATAATGTACAAAGGGACAAACCTAACACAACTTACATATGTATAATTTCAGATAAACATAGCACAAAATAAGTTCTTTATATACTAACCATCGAATATATGCTAACATAACAAGGTTTTCACATTAATAAAGCTAACATAGCATCATATGAACTAGGAAAATAATGTACAACGACAAACCTAACACATCTTACGCCCTAATAAACTGTTAACATTAACAAAGTTCCACACTTAACACCAGTAAAGTAACTAACTTTACATACAAAACGTAACCTGTTCATACTTTTTCCAAGCATATCTCTAACATATTAACGTTAATCTTACATTGACACAGTAACATTTATCAAAAAATGTGTCATAACCATACCTAACCATCATAATACCTAACGAGTAAATACGAATAAAATAAAGTTTTTTACATTATCATAGTAATATTTAACAAAAATTTATCATAACCTTATCCCAAATAACATTATCTCTTTTTAGAATCCTTCCCCCTTTCAGAAAATAACAACTCTAAACATGAAAATGATTTTAAGCTATAACCATTTGCATAAAGTGATGCAATACTTATTATATTTGACCCTCGGTGGCAGGAATACAAGCAGTGTAGCAGTCGCCATTCGGTTAACAATTAAATATAAATGACACATCATGGGAATAACGAAACGCCTCGCACAAAAATGAGTTCTTTATATACTAACCAACAAATATATGCTAACTAACAAAGTTTTCAAATTAATAAAGCTAACATAGCATCATTTGAACTAAGGAAAATAATGTACAACGACGAATCTATCACAACTTAAACATGAATAAACTGTTTAGCATTAACAAAGTTCCACACATAACACCTGTAAAAAGTAACTAACACTGCATACAAAACGTAACCTATATTCATGCTTTTTCCAAACATATCTCTAGCATATTAACGTTAAATTTTAACATTGACCACATTATTTTTAACAAGATATTTATCATAACCTTGTTTAATTTATCATACAGACCAACGAATAAAGGCAAACATAGCAAAGTTTTATTCAAACATAACACAAAAAGGTAAGTTCCTTTTATATTACTAACCATCGAGTATAACTAACGTAAACAACGTTTTTTACATTAATAAACCCAACTTAACATAACCTGAACTAAGAATATAATGTATACAACGACAAAACCCAACACACCAACGAACGAATAAACCCTACTAACATTACAAACTTCTGCCCTTAACAACAGTAAAAGTACATAAACACTTTCGTACAAAACGAAACCTATTCACACTTTTTCATGCATATCTTCTGACATATCAATGTTAATTTTTTACATAAACATCGTAATATATTAACAAAAGTTTAGCATAAACCTGTCTACTAATCATCACACTGACAAAGAATATAATGCTGACGTAACAAATGTTTTACATCAACTTCGTAACATACAAAAAATTCATCATTAACCTCGTCTAAATATCATAATCCCCAGCGAATATTCGCAAACATAACAAAGTTTTAACCAAACATAACAAAAAATAACAAAATTTTATCCTAACATAACATAAAAATAAGTTCTTTGAGTAAAATATCACAGTAAAACGTAATAATTTACTGATTTTAAAGCAGTAAATTAGTAAATCAGTAAATCAAACCACCCATCCAAGCAGACCCCTACCCGTCCCACCCGCCTATGATCTATTGAGCTATTGATTCAAGTCATATTTCAAGTATCATTTTGGACAAACATAACATAAAAATATGTTCTTTATATACTAACCTACGAATATATGCTTAACCAACAAAGTTTTAGCATCAAATATGCTAACAAATCATAACTGCGACTAGGAATATAATGTACAAATGCAAACCTAACATACCTCGCGTATGAATAATCAGCTAACATCCTGAAAAATTCCCTACTGATCAAGGTAAAGTAGCTAACAGGTCATACAATACTCGATATGTTCACATCATCGTCAGTTAACACAGCAATATCTTACAAAAACTCATCATTTCTCTAACAAATCAGTGTTATTTCCACATTGTCATAGTAATATTTAACATAACGTACTTAACTTACGAATAAACAGTTTTCATTAACCAAGAGTATCTAAAACAACACATTACCATCCGAGAGAAAACCCAGGGGGGATGCGCCCATGAAAGGGTGTGAATCCTGCGAAGGGGGATCACCCCGAAGGGGTGTAAGCGGGCTTTACCCCTCCGAAGGAGGGGTAAGGCCTCAGCCCTTCGGGCTGAGGCCTAAAGCCCGCTTACACCCCTTCGGGGTGATCCCCTCCTCGCAGGATTCACACCCTTTCAAGGGGCGCATCCCCCTGGGTTTTCTCTCGGAAGGTAATGTGTTGCTTTAGATACTCTTGGTTAATGAAAACTGTTTATTCGTAAGTTAAGTACGTTATGTTAAATATTACTATGACAATGTGGAAATAACACTGATTTGTTAGAGAAATGATGAGTTTTTGTAAGATATTACTGTGTTAACTGACGATGATGTGTTAGAAACGTGAGCCTAGGTTAAGTTTTTGTTAATAATGTTAGGCTTGCCCTAGACTTTTGCTAATGTCTACGTTTATTCATAGGTCAAATGATGTTATACTCGAAACGAGTGACACTTTGATGAAGATAGTGTCAATTCATAGTTCAAGATGGTAGGCATCTTTGATAGATTCGGTCACTTTGTTAAGGGATTTTGTTAGGATTAATGCGCTTTTACCTGTTGCTAATAAATGCTCGAAAACAGTGGGAACATATCGAGTATTGTATGACTTGTTAGCTCTTTACCTTGATCAGTAGGGAATTTTTCAGGATGTTTAGCTGATTATTCATACGCGAGGTTATGTTAGGTTTGCATTTGTACATTAATAATTCCTAGTCGCAGTTTATGATTTTTAGCTTTATTGATGCTAAAACTTTGTTGGGTAAGCATATATTCGTAGGTTAGTATATAAAGAACATATTTTATATGTTATGTTTGGTCCAAAATGATACTGGAAATATGACTTGAATCAATAGCTCAATAGATTCATAGGCGGGTGGGACGGGTAGGGGACTGCATGGATGGGTGGTTTGATATACTGATTTACTGATTTACTGCTTTTAAATCAGTAAATTATACGTTTTACTGTGATATTTTACTCAAAGAACTTATTTTTATGGTATGTCAGGATAAAATTTTTGTTATTTTTTTGTTATGTTTGGTTAAAACTTTGTTTGTTTGCGATTATTCGCTGGGGATTATGATATTTAAACGAGGTTATGATGAATTTTTTGTTAAATGTTACGAAGTTGATGTAAAACATTTGTTACGTCAACATTATATTCTTTGTCAGTGTGATGATTAGACAGGTTTATGCTAAACCTTTGTTAAATATTACGATGTTAATGTAAAATTAACATTTGATATGCAGAGATCATGCATGAAAAATGTTGAATAGGTTACGTTTTGGACCGAAGTGTTATGTACTTTACTGTTGTTAAGTAGAAGTTTGTTAATGTTAGTGGTTTATTCGTTCGTTATGGTAAAAAAGGATGTGTGTTAGGTTTGTCGGTGTACATTATATTCTTAGTTCAGGTTATGTTATGTTAGTTTAATAATGTAAAAACGTTGTTACGTAGCTTATAACTCGATGGTTAGTATAAAAGGAACTATTTTTGTGTTATGTTTTGAATAAAAAACTTGCTATGTTTACACTTATTCGTTGAGTCTGTATTGATAATTAAAACAAGGGTTTATGATAAATTCTTGTAAAAAATTTACGTGTGTCAATGTAAAATTAACGTTAATATGCTAGAGAATATGTTTGGAAAAAGCATGAAAAGGTTTACGTTTTGGAAGCAATGCTATGAAAAATAGTGTTAACGATGGAAAAATCTGGCAGATGATGGTTTGTCAGTGCTAATTTGTGATTAGATTCGTCGTTTTACATTATTTTTCTTAGTCCATTGATTGCTATGTTTAGCTTTATTAATTGAAAACCCTCTTTTTTTTTGATATATTTTTTGTTTTGTTTTTATATAAAGAACTTCATTTTGTTGCGAGGCGTGTCGTTATTCCCATCGATGTGTCATTATAGTTTTAATTGAAACTGAATGGCGGACTGCTACATTGCTCATATTCCTGTCAGAGGGTTAAATATAATAAGTATTGCATCACTTTATGCAAATGGTTATAGCTTAAAATCATTTTCATGTTTAGAGTTGTTATTTTCTGAAAGGAGGAAGGATTCTAAAAAGAGATACTGTTATTTGGGATAAGGTTATGATAAATTTTTGTTAAATATTACTATGATAATGTAAAAAACTTTGTTACGTTTGCATATATTCGTTGGTCTGTATGATAATCGGTCAAGGTTATGATACATTTTTTGATAAATGTTACTGTGTCAATGTAAGATTAACGTTAATATGTTAGAGATATGCTTGGAAAAAGTATGAACAGGTTACGTTTTGTATGTAAAGTTAGTTACTTTACTGGTGTTAAGTGTGGAACTTTGTTAATGTTAACAGTTTATTAGGGCGTAAGATGTGTTAGGTTTGTCGTTGTACATTATTTTCCTAGTTCATATGATGCTATGTTGGTTTTATTAATGTGAAAACCTTGTTATGTTAGCATATATTCACTGATTAGTATATAAAGAACTCAGTGGAACTTTGTTAATGTTAACAGTTTATTCATATGTAAGTTGTGTTAGGTTGGTCTTTGTACATATTTCTTAGTTCATTGTTACGCATATGTTGTAGTTTTATTGATGTGGGAAACTTTATTACGTCTAGAGTATATTCGTGATCAGTATAATTAAACCCATGTGTGAGGAAATTTTAGCTTAATGTTACTGTGTCAGTGTAAGATTAAGTTAATATACGAGAGTGGTGCTTGAAAAAAGTAGTAAGATTAGGTTAGTTTGCATACCATGTTTAGTGCTTTACTTGGTGTTTAAGTGTGGAACTTTGTTAATAGTATAACAGTTTATTCGGTTTAGATGTGTTAGGTTGTTCGTTGTACATTATTTCTTGCGTTCATGTAACGATATGTTAGCTTTATTAATGTGGAAACTTTGTTAGTTAGCTTACTTTTCGCTGCTTTGTATGGATAATTAAACCAAGTTGTGATAAATTTTAGTTAAATATTACCTGTTAGTGTAAATTAACATCGTTTATGTTAGAGATGCTTGACAAGTAAGAATTTTAGGGGTTT
>JABUQX010120107.1:0-15000 GCA_015478945.1 Trachelipus rathkii | reverse complement strand
CTGTAATATTAAACACAAACACACACATACACACACACACACACACATATATATATATATATATATATATATATAATATATATATTATATAATATATATATATAATATATACATATATAACATATTAATACATACATATATATATATATATATATATATATACTGGAAAAGCCAGAGACCTGCAAGAAACGAACCATGGTTGGGTAAAGCTCAATTTCATCTAATTTTAATTCTATGTTCCACGATTAAAGGCGTTTGAAAATGTGGAAGCCAAAGGAATTCGGAAAAAAGAAGATGAGCAAGCGATCAAAACTATTAGTAAAGTACATGAAAGAATCAAGAGTGTTTAAGTCAAGGGTTACAGAGCTGGACAAAACCAGATGAGGCTCTATGAAAAGAGAAGTTTCACATGTTTTTCCTCAAAGGAATTGTTATGCGACAAAAAAGGTTAGGGATATTAGTACCCCTTTTAATGGAGCTTGGATGAGCAGAATGACGCAGTATTAAGATTTCATGCAACAATTTGTCGTTTACCGTGAGTCAACGATAGTGTGAATGAGTCACGAGGTATAGAGTCAGGGTTCGATCCCTCGTCCGGATCCTAGGTAGGAATTACTTAGAGAAGTTCCCATCCTTGAATAGGGCTATGCCCTTGAGGTGTGAAGTTTAAAAAGTTAGACTAATCATTGTCCTTTCCAGAAGAACTTTGTTTATCTTGGTGTGTGGAGCAACCCCCAAATGTTGAGCATTGTACTCCATATAATTAATTATGAACAATAATCTTATGATGAACAGAAAATAACGATGAGGTGAATAATTTCTGCTGGCACCTCCGAACACCTGTATTCCTACAACCTCGTTTAAGGGGAGGTAATGAAATCATTCTTTGAAAGATTATGAGAAATAAAAATACCAAAAATATTGAGAACAGTAAAATATTTAAAATGTGTTTTCTGGAAAAGATTTTTAAGATGTTTGGAAGATTGCACCGGGCAGCTGGCTGAAGAAATTGATATATGAGGCATTGGTAGCATCTATGTTCTCTCTACCCTAATTTAAACCTATTATCTGCATCTATGTAGGAGTGGAAAGGGTTCGTATATCATTGAAATCGAATTATCTATCAGTTTAAGCGATTTAGAAAAATGTGATTTTGGTGTTGGTAATTTTTTTTGCATGTTTTGATAATATTTTTAGTAATTTGTGAGTATTGAGATGATTTGTGTGCGCTCTTTGCACATATGAAGCAAACTGTAACGTATATAAGCTAACCTAAGCCTAATCAAACTTAACCTAACTAAAACTACAGGTATTGAGACTATGTTTGGTTTGTGTATATATACCTCAACCTGTATCTCGTACAGTATTCCGTACTTTAACTAGGCTTTGTAGAGATGGACATAGTTGCTCTCAATTCCGAATTACTCATTTACAAAGATTATAAAAAAACTAGAATACTTTAGTATTGTGTCTTTTATTCTCGAGCACGCAAAGATAGAAAAACAGTGCTATGTAATATAACTAATAGTGTAGATTTATATTATGTAGGTAAAACAATGAATATAGATAGACGTAGAACAGCTAAATCACCCCACTCACACAGACAAGAGTTAAACAAATAAAATTAAATAAAGGAGGGTATCATCAGGCTAGTAACACGAAGCTCACTGTATTGGCAATATTTTTACCCCAGGGTTTTCAAGATCTATCAGTATTTCCAAAGATGATATTTCACAAAGCAGTGGAATACTATGGAATAGAAATAAGAGCAAAATTCTCTTCCATTTCATAAAAGTTTCCCTATTTGATGATTATCCTGTGTTCGAGCATGAGGTAACTTACTCCTTCATTTGGTACATGATTACTCTATCAAAGCAAAATTAGATGAGAAGCATAAATATAATAATAAGTCATTATATCTATATTAGTCAGCCCATTGCAACTGCTACATTGTTGAAAGTGTGATAGGATTTTCAACTTTGGAACTTGTGTTACTAGACAACACTTAATGAAATAGGTGGGTAGAAACATAAGGCTAAATGCAGGTAAATTAGTTTGTATAAAAAAATGTCTTTAAAATGATTAAATATTCAGTTTTCGATCTTTATTAAATGAATAGATATCTCACAGTGACTCTCTCATCGCTTTCTCTCTCTCTGCGTCTCCTCCTCTTCTTGATTATAATTAATGTTTATATAAAATAAATTATTATATATATATATATATTTAATAAGAACAGGTAGAGTCTTAATTCTAAAATATTATATTTTATAATGTAAATATATATGTATGTAGAATAGAGAGGTAATGCTATTTTAACTATTACAACAATTAGCAACATTTGACAATAAATATATTTTGGCTTATGTCTATATTTAAAAATATTTTTGCTAAGTACATTAAATTTTGAGGTAACCTAACCAAATCACTTAATTACAATTAACCTATCATAACCTAATACTAACCTATACCAAACGTTAACTCTAAATTAACCAACCTAATTAAAACTTTCAAACTCTAGCCATATAAGTCCAATTATATATATATATATATTAATATATAATATATATATATATATTAATATATATAATATAATATATAATATATAATTTATATATATATAATATATATTAATTAATAAATATAAAATTTAATGATATAGTATATAATATATTAATTATATATATATATTAAATAGCGTTAGATTATGAATAATAAATAAATTATGAGAAATAAGTCAATTCAAATTTTAAAATCATTATTTCAAGAGAATAATCATTTTTTTTTATTGTGACAAATTACAAAATATATAAGCCCCTTTTTTCAGATAGTGAAGATTTTTATATATTATAATATAATCTCTTTTATTTTTTATTATAGTATATTTAAAAACTCAAATAAAGAATAATAATTAATATTTATTCCGAGTTTTAAACAAAGAGTCAGACAAAAATTGATTTTCTTTCGCAAGCTAAGGTCTACAACGTATAGAATTATTTCAGAGGAAAAACCTCACTCGCGCATTGTGTATAACAGTTTCCAGAGGTGATTTTTGCCTTTAAAATTATTAAAACCAATAAAAACCACATTAAAACCATCAAAAAATCACCAATAAAACCCAAAAAAAAACAAAGAAACCATTGGTTTATTTGTTTGTTTTAAATAAAAAAAAAAGCTTTTCGTGATTCATTTTTAAAAAAAGTAACCATGTTGTCCAACCCCATATACAGGTCATAGACACTAGATCATAAGTATAGTAATATAAATAGATATATATGATAAATTATATATATATAGATATTAAAAAAATATTAAGATAGATAAATTAATATAATAAAGAGTTTACATGAAATATAAGTATTATTAAGAATAGACTAATAGAATGGAACAATAATATGATGAGGTAATGAAAAATGAAAAATATATATATTATCTAAAATAATATAGTAGAGAACCGGTCTTTTTCGTCAAAACTAGGAGTAGGGCCGATACGCCCCCCCTTTGTGGGCGGCGGGGATAAGGCTTATTATAGGGCTAAGTAATATACGTATATACTACTATACTTTAGTATTATATTACTATAATTCATTAGTATATACATACCTATATATCTATATATATAAATAAATAATAGATGAGAAGTTTCAATTTGTCGAAGGTGGGAAACTGCATCTTTCTCTTTCACTTAGCCTGTGGCGATCAATCTATCGGTCCAGAATATCGGCACGAAAGGTAATTATACCGTTGAACTGAAACGGCGGATTAACCATTTCTCCCGATTTAAGCCCTTTTGGAACCACAAAACCGTTCATGTAGACTAATTTCACCCGTTGAAGCTCACAAACGCACGCAAGGGAATGGAGTGAAAAATCTTTTTTATTCATCTATTTCATATTTTAATACACAATTTGAACTCAAATTTGTATATAAAGACCATGATATTTTCAGAAATAAGGTTCGAAAAAATGGGGTAGAGGTCCGCCAAGTATTATGGGGGCGATGGCTGAGTTTAATTTCCATCTCCTTTAGTATTGTTAAAATTTCACTGAAATTTAAATCCTACCCACTCACCTTACCACCCCCAAACCATCGATTATTAGTAGATTTATCGGTTCAGTATAATATCGGTCCCTCCGATTTGATTGGGTATAATTTTAGTTTTATATCAATATTATATTCCTGTTTTTATATATTTTATAATATCTATATATATAATCCGTATATTAATAATATATAATATATATTATACAATAACTCGTTAGCCTGTGATCAGCAGCCGAGTACGATAAAGGACGTGATATAGTAATATAAAAGTAGTTCATTCCATCCCGTGATACCTACTTATATTATCCAATTTATATTAATTAATTATAAAATATATATACACGCAATAATAAGTATTTATTGATATAACTTTTTTATATAATCAATATTATTACCTCTAAATAATTATATATATATATATATATTTGTAGTTATTAACTTAATAATTATATTATGTAAAAATCCTCCTGTGATATTTTTCTCACCTTTTAATTAACATTACTCATATTCATATATAATATAAGCTAAAATTAAATACTTAATATACAGATTATATTTTATTTATTTGTAATTTTAAACCTGTTATAATATATATAGATAAAGTGTGGAAATTACAAATATATATTTATATTTTACTGCTAACTTTCATTAATATTTCTAAGGAGTAGTATATATAGTAAAATCAGCTGGCGACCCCAGTTAACTTTATCCTTACTGCTCTCTCCACCTCCCCTCCTCTTTCTCCTCGCTCCGCTCTCTCTATTACTATATCTCTATACTTCAATCTTTATTGAATCTATATTTTATTCTAACAATTCTTTAACTAATAATAACTCGAAATTTCTTACTTACTGAGTTCTAAAAAGAACAAATATTCTCTTACAGTAATTTATAAGTACTTCATATATAGCAATGATGTTTATTTTGTCTGAAGGTGTATTGTATATTATTAATTTTTTGTTATGTAGGTTATATTGAATTATTAATAAGTAAGTATAATAAGGTGATGACCATTCTTAACTCAATTTTGAACTACCTTAACGACTTAATATTAATAAGTGTATTAGACTAATCCTATATATTAATTATAATTCACATAGAGATCATTATTTAATAGTTTTATTCTAATTATACCAACATCTAATAGTCATTATAATAATATTTATTTATTGTATATATCTGATTTAATATAATAGATTTAATATATTAGTATTGAAGCAGAGTTCCATAATTATATGATTAATAAATCTCAAAAAGATATACTCGTATACTGTTAAATAATTTCCTGATTTCCTCCCTATTCATATATTTTCATTTTTAATTTCATTCTCTTTTATTGTTTTAATCGTCTTAATACACCCTCATTTATTTTAATAAACTCTTATAGGGAAATGAACCTATGATCGGCCTTGTATCGTGTAATGAGATTGTATAAGGATTGAGAAAGAAGGAGTAATATCCTTGCCTGAACACCCGGAAGTCCCCATTCTAGACTTCAAAGCGTTTCCACTTTGGGTATGTTCCAGTGACGTTACGCCAATAATGTATGTTGTTTTGATAATTAGTAAAGGGTAAGGTTGAGTGACTCAGAAAAATATAGTATAAGCGTATAATAATTTATAATAAGTACCATATAAATGCCTCTAATTAGATAATCCTTACGTAATTGTATTACAATCCTAATTATTAGAGTTATTTTATGGGTGTAGATATATGAGAGTGTTTTAAAATAAAAGTAATGGCAATAATCTATAATGTGATATAGCATTTACCAACACCTATTAATTATAAGTAAGGGGGCCGACGGAACGAAGATACGGTCACAGAAAGTTTTTGTCTGCACAATTCAGAATGTCGGACAAAAGACACGTCGTGAGCGTTCCCCGTCTCCTCTAATTCGGAGCCAAGAGATTGCCTCCCATTTTTTATATCGGCGTTAAATCTTGTATGTTTAAGAGGGAATAATTAATTATCTTTTATATGTTTTCTTTATGGATGATCTTACATGCTTGGTTAATGCCCATTTTGGTAAATTAAAAATGTAAGAAACATTTATTCTTTAAAACATTACATAAAATTATGTAAAAATTCGATAGTTTCTGAATATACTGGTTTTATTCTGCCTGTGTCTGGAGCCTCACGAGTTAGCAAGAGCCAGAAGTCGCACTACACTAGCACAGTAATAAAAACAAAAGGATTATATGATAGTATAAATATATATTTCAATAAAGTAAAAATAACTATTACTCAGATATACAGCAATCAATATCTACAAAATGCAATTTGCAACTATTATTAACATAATAATAATAGTAGTACAACCAATATAAATATATACTGATAATAAAATAAATCCTGATTAATAAATATCAAAGATAATAAAAAATAAACATCAAGAAAAATTAATAAAGTCTATATAACATTAAATATATAAATAAAAATTATAGCTTAAACAATATACTACATATAAAGGGCAAAAACATCAATGTTAATGTATAGTATACAATAACTATATAAACAATGATAACTAAAGCGAATAATTTAGATCCACTATTACACCAAGAACTGAACATATTATTCGATATTTAATGAAATATTTTGAGTAGATAAAATTATACTAATTACGCATCTTAATCCAATAAAAAAGAGCATAATGTAATATAAATAGAAGTATAACTAGGGTATAGACGAGATGTGTATAGTGTGTATTATCTGTTAAACTAAAAATCATTTGATTTATTGCTAGTATATTAGAACGTACTTAATATAAATATAATAGTAACAAATTCAAGAGTAATAATAAGGTATTAAAAATAAATTAGTAATATATATACTAATTAAATAACACTCATAATATTACGTACATTTTAAAGATTAATCAAATACTATAATAAAATAAAAAGGAAAAGAATAATTCAAAGTAAATACTAAATGTCAATAAATAATGTTCAAACAGAGCGTGCGCATGTGTCGGTGCAAGGTGGTAAAGTAAAAAATGGGCCCGGCCAGACGATGAAAGTAAACTGCCTCGAAAGACTTGTCCGTGCAAAGTGTCGAACAAAATGTATGAGAAACCCTGCGGACATTTAAAAATGAAGAATATTCCGCAAATGGCATACGTTGAGTTGCAATGTATAATATGGCACTCCCTATCATAACGATACTTAATTACTACATCACAAAACCCGTCTTTGAACTAACATGGTCCCTTTCCTCTAGTGGTAAACACGGACGATGATGATCATTGCCAGTAAGTAAAAATGAGTCAGTATTCCGAACCGAACATAATAATGGCTAGGTTGTGCACCCATGCCTGCTGGAAAAAATAGGACATAACGCTTTTTACGGATTTTTTGGAGAAGGAATTAACATGATTGCGAAGATAAATCGACGTATGCAGATCCGTGACTACGCGTAAAACAATTTAATTGGGTGAGTTCGTTAATGCAGGGCAAAGCTTGGTGTCATTGATTGCCGATGTTAGTGGCAAGAGGAGACTGTAAAACTGATGAAATAAAATAGAACTTAAATGATTGGAGAAGAACCATTAAATGTATGTGTAAAAGAGTAAAAAAGTGAAAAAAGATAAGAAACAAGCGTCTATAAGCAACCAAACATCAGTGGATGGCGGCGAACTCACCGAAAACACCGCATGAGTATGGACGAAATAATTACAGGTAATAGGACGGGCTCAGGTGCCAGGGTAAATAGATGAAGCGGCGGGTTGAAATATTGCGTGACTCGATGTGAGATTGGCCGCATATGTGGGTGGTGTGCCAGGTGCGAGAGATTTGAAGGCGGTGGACTAAACCTCTAACAAACAAACTGTAGATTCGGCGAGGAGTTATACGACTCCGGTGGAAACGAGGAGGTATGCATCCTGTAGAAATAGAAAGACGTAACCAGAACTCGGAGAGCAGCGATGTGCAGTAACACGAGAATAGTACCAGAAAACCCAAAGGAATTCCAACTGTGAGCTGTAATAGAGTGCCTGTGTTTGGGGTAAGGGGGGACTGAAGTAAGAAGTGGCGCCGGCAGGAAAATGAGAAGACCCGGAGGTCCCGCCGAACCTGTGTGTGTCCTGTCGGTCCAGGCGAGAGGACCAAGTACAAGTTGTAACAAGACAACAAAAGATATATATACGAAATGGAGAAGGAAGGCCTATATATGGTATAGGAAAACAGGAGTGATTGAGTCAAGCAAACCCCCGAAAGTGACAGACAAGATGGAAACTCTAAAGATAGTGTGAACAATTCAGCATAAACACGAAATATTAGAACAGAAGCCACAGAAAGTGAAGTAAAAAAATAGCAAGGAAACCAGATATAAAAGAATAAAGGTAAGAGATAATCAACATTATCGCCCTAGAGTAAGGCATTAACGAATTCTCTAGCAACACAAAACTAACAGCAAGTTTTAACGCCATTTGAACACTATATCCGCTTCTTTTTTTTCCGAGAATGCGTATAAAAAACATACACGACACACGGAAGTAAAGATAGTGTATTCATTTTTTTGAAAGCCTAATATGAAGGAGATATGCGAAGATGACTAGACGTAAGATAAAGAATCTGCATTAAGATTAACAATCCACATGTTGGGAATACCGTCGGATAGATGATAGGAAGATGTGGTATAGCTGAGTCAGAGCAAGTTCGGTGCCTAAAAGAAGTACTAGTCCCGGGGCTAGAATGATCACAATTCCCTCTCCACCACTTTGAGCCACTATTTATCCAGTCTTTGTGGTCATAGGATAAAGGGAAGAGCCCCCGCCGTCCACTGCCGCTGAGTCCTCATCATTATGGACGATGGGACAAGTTCCATATTATGTATATATATATTGTTATTATAGCTTACATATATATATATAATATATATATATACTATGCGTGCGTCGTACGTGCTACATGTAAAATTAAGGTAAGATATTAAATTATATAGGTAAAAGAATAGTGAAAAATAGAACTTAAGTAAGATATAAAAAGATATATGAACTATAAATATATAGTATATATTAGTGTTTTTTTAATTGACTGGTATATATATATCCGAGTACTCTAATTTGAAATTACTTTGATGAATTTACAAGGTGGACTTTCTAAACAACATTTGATGAAATTTACTTATTATGTAGGGATGAAATATTACTTATCATTAATCAGGTGGTAATAGTCAGGAATTCTAATAATTATTAATAAGTAGAAAAAAAAGATGGACCTAGCAAGAAATACATAAGAATAAATACTAAATTAATGATTTTTTAAAATAAAAAACAAATTTTCCTTTAAAAAGAGGATCAGTTGGTTAATATTTGATATCTGTTGTTTGTGCCAATAGTGCTCTCGAATCTAGCCCTGGGGATAAATAAAATTGTTAACAGGTATTATTGTATTATTATTATTATGAATTATTATTGATTATTGATATTAATTATTGTGTAT
Source organism: Trachelipus rathkii (assembly GCA_015478945.1). Classification (NCBI taxonomy): domain Eukaryota; kingdom Metazoa; phylum Arthropoda; class Malacostraca; order Isopoda; family Trachelipodidae; genus Trachelipus; species Trachelipus rathkii. The sequence continues at coordinate 5,515 of JABUQX010120107.1, read as the reverse complement.
ATGTGAAGAAGATATTATAGAGAAGAGACGATGAGAGAGAGAGAGGAGGAGAATGTAGAGAGAAATATTATTATTAGGACGAAAGCGTCCCCTCATAAGATTCATGAATTAATGTATAAGATTGTTACCTTTTGAACGCCATGTTTGCGCGGGTGTAATAGTGCGGCTTATTCACAAATGTCTAATCGTTCATAAAAAGCTGCTTTAATATTGGTAGGATGCGTGTTCTGAATTTAGGATATTTATTTAACTTGTAAAACAGTGCATTATTGCTGATCATCATTTGAAATGCTGAAAACATTGTATTAATTGTAATTTGCCACTAAAAATGGACATGATGAAAGAAATAAGGATGAGGAGGATGACAAGAAGAGAGGCGAACAACGAAGAAAGTACAAGCAAAGAAACTATCTAAAGTATCAGAAAAACTTACTGCCTACACAAAGAAGTAGCGGATGAGTATGATGATAAATTACAAGCCAACAAAAAGTGCGATTGACGTCCGGATGGGCCTTTATAAGCGCTAAAAGAAATATTGTTGTAAATGAGCGCATATGCGGAGAGGACGGGAGCGGGCGGAAGGAGCACGGGATCCTGTATCCCGGAAGAGCCAAAAAGGTAAAAGCCCGTGTGATAATCTGGTGTAAAGTACCTGAAGATTCCATTTCAATTTTCCTGTACTTATACGACATTTGGAACTTGTAAATTGGATCCAATTGGTTGAAGCGGGAAACTCCGGTGTAGGAGTCCAACGGTTAAGTGCGTGTGAGAGAAACAGGATTAAGATGGAATATCTCGTCGAGGACTCGTTGGTGAGTTATGAACAGTCAATCCATGATCCGTTAAGCTGGCCTCAAACGACCAATACTATGCACCGGCGATCGCTGAGCTTGAAGAAAGAGCGACATGTAAGTTGTAAATACGTTATTTGAGAGACCCCGACAAAACGACGCTAATAAGTGATACCTCAATAAGAAGTGATTAAATTACAACTTTTTTACTTAGATAAAGTTTAGCGTGTTAGAACACCTCCACATTATCCAAAAGCAAATTTAATAATTTGAATTCTAGTACTGACACGAGCAACATCCACCATAGGTATGGAATAGTTGACATAGCATGCCGTAGTGAGATGATCTGTGCTCAGCAGGGACGGATGAGTCCACTGTGTCTCACTGGTACTAGACGAACGCTCCTCCAATTACGCTACAAACGCCAATATCGCTAACAAATGTGCTGTCGAGCTCGGACAAAAGTCCGCGAGCAAGTCTCCGTGCTATCGGCACGTCAGCAACCGCTTCCTCCAAAAGCGCTCTCCGGCGCCGGCAAAACAAGCATGAACGTGTCATGGCCTGCGAAAAGCACCAAACAACTTATCCTCGCGTTCCGGGTAAATCAAACCTTTGAGAAGTTAGGCGGACCGCATTTAGCACCGTGATCATGCCCGCACTAGCCAACCTAGTAACCGCTAGTTTACTCGGGTGAGGCATCTGAGCTAACCCGTAACGTACTGATGTTGAAGTGTTGTCCGTTCTTGCAAAGAGTTTGAAACATACCACCCACCCACAACAGCCCTTCGGATCAGGGGAACCTTGGACATTTTTCCTTAGTCAATATTCAGAGCGCTGAGCTTGCTAGTCAACCCCTCTAAACCCGCTAGGTCAAGTCCAACAACAATAGATGCGGGGAATAAAGCGGAGCTACGTGAGTAACACCCGGGACAGTCCGGTAACACGCTATCCTTATAAAAAGCTCCACATAAATGGCCAGTAAATAACGTTAAACCAGTACAACTAGACCTCAATCGAGAACGGTGTCAAGTGAGGAACGGGGAGGTGGCGTGTGTGGTGAGGTAAAATAAATTGGTTGACCCTAACACCTGTAAATTAGGGTCATTACATAAGGTCTCCCGGTGACCTGATCATAAATAAGAACCACGCTGAGTAGAGATATAAATTATATAGTAGTAGAGTAATATATAATATGTGACGCCCTATATATAATATTATTTATATACTATATATTAATACTTAATAATATATATATTAATATATAGTATATAGATAGTAGTATAATATTGTAAATAGGATCATAAATAAGTCAAGTATAATAGATATTATAATATAGTATTAATTGTATAATACCTTAGTATATGTATGAATATGTAAAAAAAAGAATAATAGCATAAGAGATATATAGTAACCGTAGTACAAAGGGCCCAGTGCCGTGCATATTGTATATATAGTATTAAGAATAAATTACTATTTATATATATAATAAGTTGAATAATATTATATCAATTATAAAGTACTATATATTATATATATATATATTATTAAATAATATAACGATAATATAGTTAATAATATTATAATATATATAGAAATAAGAATATAGATAATATATAGTATATATAATATAGTATATTATATATATAATAAAGAATATAATATATAGATTAAATATAATATATAAAAGTTATAATAAAATAATATAGAGTAATAGATAAAAGGCCCTAAAACAACGTAAGGATGGCCCACTAGTGGCGTACTGGTATACGTAGCTCAGGAACCAAATATAATAATACAATAAGTAAAATATATATATTATGTATAAGAAGTAATATAATATATATATAAACTCAAAAAATAGTAGAAAAACATTATTATCAAAAAATAAAGACAAATTATCTGTCAAATTATAAAGCGAATGTTATTCAACTCTTTATTTCTTTTGTCTTTTTTTTGGAATATAAAGTGCAATTTTATTTTAAATTCTAGAATTGTAAAATGGGACAATTCAGTTCAGGTAAAAAAAGTAAACATAAGAATATTTTCATTCCCGAAATGTACTGTGACTAGTATTATCAATAGCAAAGTTGTGGGTTAAGTAAAAATTAGAAAAAATAATTCCTAGAAGCTAAAAGATATCTTATATAAAAACTAAGTAAAAATAAAAATGAAACCCTTATTAAAGCCGAAACAATAACCACCCCCTTTTTTTAGTTGTAATAAAATAGTCGGATGTTATTTTTAACTACTTTACGGCCTTAATGAGACAGTTTTAAACTTACACCATTATTCCTTACCAGAGGCTATAGATTATTTAGCAAAATCCATTATTTCTACAACCCATAATAACACAAACTTCTATGTATAAGGGTTACTATATGACCCGTCGAAGGGTACTGAAGGAAAATAACATATAATTTTCCCTCTATGTTTTGGCTCGTGACACCACAAAACCAGAGAATAGAAGAAGATAGTTAATAGTAAATAGTAGTATATAGTTAACCTAGGATAGTTATGATTAAATAGTATTGATATATATATATAATAGTTAGATAATATATAGAATAGATATAGATATAGAATATAAAGAGATAGAATATATATATATATATGTTCGTATATTATATAGATATATATAGATAAAGTATAGTATATATATAGAGCAGAAGTATATATAGAGAATAGAATATAGAATTATAGAAATAGTATGAATATGAAATATATTAAGAAATAGATATAGTATATATACTAGATATATATAATAGTAAGATATATATATATATATATTAATATATTAATATATAAGTAATATATAAGAGAGTCAAAAGTATTTATTTTTTAAAAAACAACTAGCGTATACTATACACAACAGTGCCAGAGAGAATAATTCCGATCAAGGATACTGAACTGTTGGACGAAAAAAATATCGCAGTAGTTAGTTATCTATTTTCAATGCGTGCTACGCTGGTGGGGGTTAGCAAAGGAGCGACAAGGAGATTTGATAAAGTGCCCGGCTGGAGAAAGCGTGTCATACTTCTGCGTGTATAACGAAACATCACGGAATAAACTAAGACGGTTGTACCAAGGTCTTGTGAATGAGATAGAACAAGTGTGGGTGAAAATTTCGAGAAATGGTCAACACTATTAATAACACCACCAACCTATCCCCTTGAGTGCGCATTCGCACATGATTTGCACCACTGCTATTTTACCATTATTTATTGAGCAAGTCGTTCTGTAGGCCCCGCGCGGTCGCTCCAATCTCATAACTAATCCCGCATGATCACATCATATAGCATTCACCTCGAGCTACTAAGTACTAATCACTCTCTTGTTCCTAATGACATCAACAATTCTTTATCCCCTCATTCTCTTATTCTACCTGAATCATTACCTATAATCAGATATCTATTGAGTTCAACATAGATGAGAAGTGTTGCTGCTAATTACCAGAAAAATCCAAAATAACTCAACATAATTTGTATTTGTAATATGAGTCAAATTCCAAGGATTTATTCTGTAGTTTTATTTCGGAAAATAGGAATATTTCTTACCGAAATGAGTCCCATAATTATTTTAAAATTTCAGTAATATATTAAAAAGAATTAAAAATATTATTCGTATATATTTTATTATAGAAAATATATAAAATTTTAAACAATCTAAAACAATAAATATCAAAATATGACTTTGTTAAATGATCTCATTTGTTATAACCCCATTTAACTTTAGCGTTATTACCCTGAAAGTCCCGTAAGTGCAGCAAGTTATTGTGACTACTCATAAAAAATCGACTACCGGAATAAACGACTTTCACAGTTTATGATAATCAAAATGTATTACTTCTCAATAACCCTCTAACATATGTTAAAATATTGAGATTATATCATAGTATATTTACAAGTAACAAATCTTGATGCCATGATATAATATTATATGGTCCCAATAATGGCAAACTTCTTACGCTAGATAGAGGTATAGAATCTTGATTTAGGAAATATATACCAAATTAAAACAAAATGATAATAATTTAAAGCCGAAAATCTAACAAATACTATAATGACTTTTCTGTAAAAAAGCTCTATACGACATAGATTTATTTGTAAAGAAATTATTTGCGTTAAACAAAGTATCTTACCGCAGCCGCCTACGTTTATTCAATTCTCGAAATTCTCAGAGGATATTAATCACATAACGGGTACGTCACTGACTTGAGGGATAGTTACTGAAACATAAAGTGCGCAAACGGGGCTTCCGGGGAATACGATTATAGCAGTTGACTCATGTGTGAGGTGACCCCCGGCTGCATTCGGGCTCAGAAACGCGAGCTATTAAATATTGATTAAAATGATTCCATAGTTAAATAATTTTAACTTGATATAATAAAGTTACTTCGATACAATTATGCTCATATATATTGTCAATTATTGGTTGTTCCAGACTCAATTTGTCACCTAAATATATATATTTATCATATTAACCTCTAAATATACCTAGGTCTACTGTGAGAGTACCAACTAGGTTAACGTGTATACCCCATGGATGTGGAATAAACTACTGTTCTATGGGCGTGAACCAAAATCAAATATATATATTTGATATAATGCATATTCTCTCTGGGAATCACTGCAACGCTCAGAGTCGAAATATTAGCATCTTCTATGACTCAACAAAAACTCAAATTAGCATCTTCGTGACAGTCACCAAACATCAAACTGAAGCAT
>JABUQX010120106.1:0-34958 GCA_015478945.1 Trachelipus rathkii | reverse complement strand
AAACTTCATCCAACTACCCTCGCTACCTTACCATGATCTTATTGATCTATTGAGCTATTGGTCTATTGATCTATTGATTTCAAGTCATATTATAAGTATCTTTTGTATAACATAACATTAAAAATAAGTTCTTTGTATAGCTATTGTTGTTGAAATGTCGCGCTTGTTGTTGCGGATTTGTTGCAGTTGTTGATGTTGTTGTTGTTGAAATGTAGCGTTTGTTGTGCATTGTTTGCAGGTTGTTGATGTATGTTGTATGGAAATGTTACGTTTGTTGTTGTTGTTGTTGTTGTTTGATGTTGTTGTTTGTTGTTGTTTTTTGTTGTTGTTGGCTGTTGTTGTTGTTGTTGTTGTTGTTGTTGTTGTTGTTGTCTAAAGAGAATATATACCCTTTTAGATTAAATGAAGAATATACAAACACTTTTTCAAACATGATCTCTAAAAATATTAATGTTAATTTTGCATTAACATTGTAATATTGAAAACTAAACAAAAAAATACATATCATCCTAACCTAACTGACATACAGCATTCTTTAACAAGGTAACTAAAATTAAAGTTTCAACTTACCAGCAGAAGACGGCATAGCAATCTCAAACTTTACTATACACAAAAATAAATAAAAATAAACTATTATTATTATTATTATTATTATTATATTTTTATATATTTTATTATATGATTATTATTATTATTATTATTATTATTATTATTATTATTATTATAATTATTATATTGATTATATATTATTATTTATTATTATTATTATTATTATTATTATTATACACTATATGATGTTGTTATGAACATAACCAAAAACCTAACACACCATATACACACACGCACACACACATCCACACACACACACACACACACAACAGCAGCACACACACACAACCACACACACAATAATTATATACACTTTACTTAAATACATAGCCATGCCAATCTCATAGAAATAACAGTCATTTGATCAGTAAGTTAGTACGAAGATTGCCAGGTTAATGTATTAAGTAAAGTGTCTATTAATTATTGTGTGTTGTGTTGATTGTGTGAGTGTGTGTGTGTCTGTGTGTGTGTGTGATGTGTGCGTGTGTGTATATGGTGTGGTGTGTTAGGTTTTGTTATTGTTCATAAACATATATAATTTGACTATAATAATAATAATAATAATAATAATAATAATAATATAATAAATAATAATAATAATAATAATAATAATAAAAAATATAATAATAATAAAATGAATAATATAATAATATAATAATAATAATAATAATAATAATAATTAATAAAATAATAATAATAATAATAATAATAATTAAGTAATTAATAAATAATTAAATAAATAATAATAATTCAACTGAGCGGTTGTATGTATAGTAAAGTTTGAAATTGCTATGCCAGTCTTCTGCTGGTAAGTTTGAAAACTTTTATTTTAGTTACATTGGTTACGAAGGCTGTAGTCAGTTAGGTTAGGAATGATATGATTTTTTGTAGTTTTCAATATTAACAATGTTAATGCAAAAATTAACATTAATATTTTAGAGAGTATGTTTGAAAAAGTGTTGTATATTTCATTTAACTTGAACGTAATTGATATATTTAACCAACAACAACAACAACAACAACAACAACAACAACCAACAACAGCGAACAACCAAACAAAAACAACAACAAACAACAACATCAACAACATCAAACACAAACAAACAACAACAACAGCAACAACAAACGTAACAGTTCAACAACAACACATCATCAAACTGCAACAAATGCAAAACAAACCGCTAATTCAACATACAACAACATCAACAACTGCAACAAATGCAACAACAAACGCCGACATTTCAACAACATACTATTACAAAGAATATTATTGTTTTATGTTAGTTATACAAAAAGGATACTTAAAAGACATGAATTCAGATAAGATCAATAGATTCAATAGCTCAAGTAGATCAATAGATCATGGCAAGTTAGAGGGTAGATGGATGATGTTTGATTTACTGATTACTGATTACTGCTTTAGGTACGTAAAAATGCAATATTTAAGTTCTTAAAAAACAAAATAAATAAAAGTTTTGAGATATGTTATACAAAATATGACTTGAATCAATTAGATCAATAGACAATTGAATCAATAGATCAATGGATCACGAATGGGCTAGGATAGGCAGTTTGAGTACTGATTTACTGAGTTAACTGCTTTATTAGGTATGTTAAAAAATGCAAAATTTTTTAAGTTAATTAAACATAAAAAGAATAAATTTTTTAGTAAAAACAAAAATGTTTAAAGCAAATAGAAAACAAATAAATAAATTTTGTAGTAAAAAAAAACAAATAAAAAATTTTTAAAGAAAACAAAATGTTTAAAGAAAACAAACAAAAATAAATAGAAAGTTTTGTGTTATGTTAATAACAAAATATGATTGAATCAATAAGATCAATAGAATCAATAGATCCAAAGATCAATAGATCCGAATAGATCAATAGATCAATAGATCAAAGATCATGGAATGGGTAGGAGGGTGGAATGGTTAGTCTGATTTACTGCTTACTGATTTACTGATTTACTGATTTACTGCTTTAAGGTATGTAAAAATGCGAATTTTTTTAGTAAACATAAAAAGTTTATATTTTTTAGTAAAAACAAGAAGTTGTGTTAAGCAAATAAAACAAAATAAAAAATTTTTTATAGTAAAAAAAACATAAATGTTAAAGAAACAAACAAAATAAATAAAAGTTTTTGTGTTATGTTATACAAAATATGACTTGAATTAATAGATCAATAGTATATATCCAATAGATCACGAATGGATAGGAGGGTGGTATGGTAGTTTGATTACTGATTTACTGATTACTGCTTTAAGGGATGTAAAAATGCAAAATTTTTAAGTTAAACATAAAAAGAATAAATTTTTTTAGTAAAAACAAAATGTTTAAGGCAAATAAAACAAAAAAAGTAAATTTTTTATTAGTAAAATAAACACAAAATAAATAAATTTATAGTAAAAACATAAGGTTTAAAGAAACAAAACAAAATAAATAAAGGTTTTGTGTTATGTTATACATAATATGACCTGAATCAATGGATCAATAGATGCAAAGCTCAAAGGTCAGTAGACAATAGATCTGGAAGGGTAGGAGGGAGTTGGATGATAGTTGATTTACTTAATTTACTGATTTACTGCTTACTGGTTTACTGATTTACTGATTTAAGGTATGTAAAAATGCATTTTTTAAGTTATAAACATAAAAAGAATAATTTTTTTAGTAAAAAACAATGTTTAAAGAAACAAAACAAAATAAATAAAAGTTTTTGTGTATATTATACAAATATGAATTGAATCAATAGATCAATTATATCAATAGATCAATAGATCATTAGATCATGGAGGGGTGGGGAGGTATGGAGGGCAGTTTTTTGATTTACTGATTTACTGATTTAACGCTTTAAGGTATGGTAAAAATGTAAAATTGTTTTAGTTAAAATGCAAAATTTTAAGTTTTTAAAATAAAAAGAATAAATTTTTTAGTAAAAACAAAATGTTTAAAGCAATAAAACAAAATAAATAAATTTTATAGTAAAAATAAAACAAAATAAATAAATTTGTATAGTAAAAACATAATTTTAAAGAAAACAAAACAAAATAAATAAAAGTTTTTGTGTTATGTTATACAAAATATGACTTGAATTCAATAGATCAATAGATCAATAAGCTCAATAGGTCAATAGATCAAGAGATCATGGAAGGGTAGGAGGTATGGATGGTAGTTGATTTACTGATTTACTGATTTACTGCTTTACGATTACTGATTTACTGATTACTGCGTTATAAGGTATGTAAAAATGCAAAGTTTTTTTTAATTTAAAAACATTAAAAAGAATAAATTTTTTATGTAAAAACAAATTTTTTTTAAAGAAACAAAACAAAATAAATAAAAGTTTTTGTGTTATGTTATACAAAATATGACTTGAATCAATAGATCAATAGATCAATAGCACAATAGAACCAATAGATCAGGGAAGGTAGGAGGGTATGGAGGCAGTTTGACTTTTCTACTGATTTACTGATTTACTGCTTTAAGGTATGTAAAAATGTAAATTTTTTAGTAAAAATGCAAAATTTTTAAGTTATAAACATAAAAAGAATAAATTTTTTAGTAAAAACAAAATGTTTAAAGCAAATAAAACAAAATAAATAAATATTTATAGTAAAAATAAAACAAAATAAATAAATTTTATAGTAAAAACATAATGTTTAAAGAAAACAAAACAAAATAAATAAAATTTTTTGTGTTATGTTATACAAATATCAGACTTGAATCTAATTTTCCACAGTAGATCAAGTAGCTCAATTAGATCTATCGCGTCAAATGACGATGGAAGGGTTGGAACTCTTTGGTTGATAGTTTGATTTTCATGATACGCGCATTCGCGATTTTACTGATTTACTGATTAACTGCTTTAAGGTATGGTAAATGAAAACTTTTTAAGTTAAAATAAAAAGAATAAATTTTTTAGAAAAACAAAATGTTTAAAGAAACAAAAACAAAAAAATAAGAAGTTTGTTATTTGTTATATATACAAAATAGACTTGAATCAATTAGTCAATATGATCAATAGAATCATGGAGAAGCAGGAGGTAGGAGGTAGTCTTGATTTACTGATTTACTGCTGTAAAGTATGTAAAATTTAGAGGTAAAGTTAAATAAACAGTTTAAGCAGTTTTAAACCTCATAAACAAAGTTTTATATGAGCATCCAGTGTAGAAAATTGTATAAAAGATTTTAATAATAAAGTTTTTTATTATTATAAAAAATATTTGAATCAATAGATCAATAGATCATTAGATCAATAGATCATTGGAAGTAGGAGGGTGGCTGGATGGCAGTGATTTACTGATTTACTGATTTCTGCTTTTAGGGTATGTAAAAAACATAACAATTTTAATGAAAATATGACTTGAATCAATAGTCAATGTAGATCAATAGATCTAGATCAATGATAATAGATCATGGAGATAGAGGTTCTTATAGTACTGATTTAGTGTATTACATTTAGGGTATGTAAAAAATGCAAAATTTTTAAGATTAAAACATAAAAAAGAATAAAGTTTTTAGTAAAAACAAAATGTTTAAAGCAAATAAAACAAAATAAATAAATTTTTATAGTAAAAATAAAACAAAATAAATAAATTTTTATAGTAAAAACATAATGTTTAAAGAAAACAAAACAAAATAAATAAAAGTTTTTGTGTATGTTATACAAAATATGAACTTGAATCAATAGATCAATAGATCAATAGCTCAATAGGTCAATAGATCAATAGATCATGGAAGGGTAGGAGGGCGTTTGGATGATAGTTTGATTTACTGAATTACTGATTTACTGTTTTACTGATTTACTGATTTACTGATTTACTGCTTTAAGGTATGCAAAAATGCAAATTTTTTTAAGTTATAAACATAAAAAGAATAATTTTAGTAAAAACAAAATGTTTAAAGAAAACAAAACAAAAATGAATAAAGTTTTGGTCGTTATATATACAAAATTGACTTGAATCAATAGATCAATAGAACAATAGATCAATAGATCATGGAAGGGTAGGAGGGTATGGAGGGCAGTTTGATTTACTGATTTACTGATTTACTGCTTTAAGGCATGTAAAAATGTAAAATTTTTAAGTTATAAACATAAAAAGTTTAAATTTTTTAGTAAAAACAAAATGTTTAAAGCAAATAAAACAAAAATAAATAATTTTATAGTAAAAATAAAACAAAATAATTAAAACTTATAAAAAATAGTTAAAAAATAAATTTAAAAAAAAAAAAAAAAAAAAAAAAAAAAAAAAAAAAAAAAAAAAAAAAAAAAAAAAAAAAAAAAAAAAAAAAAAAAAAAAAAAAAAAAAAAAAAAAAAAGTTTGAAAAATAAATTTAAATAAGTAAAATTAAAATAAAAAATAAAAAAATTAAACACAAAGTAAAATGTAAAATAAAAAATTTAGAAAAAAATTTAAAAAAAAAAATAAAACTAAAAAATTAAAATTAAACACAAAGTATAAATGTAAAATAAAAACATAAAAAAAAGCAAACAATATACGCATGTTTCAACTTAGGAGAAAAAAATTATATAGTTTAAACGTTATAAAAAGAATTGAGATTGAAAATATAAATGACAGTCTTCAACATTTAGAAAGACGGGTTATCTTTGCAAGATGTAATGCAATTGACGATATGTACATGATAGAACAGAATCAGTTATTATTAACTTGGCACCGGCTCCAGCACCGGTGCCGTTGTCAACTCCTCTGATTCCTATCCCAAAAATTTTAAAAAAATAAAACTAAAAATAAAATTAAACACAGAGTATAAATGTAAGATAAAAACATAAAAAAAAGCAAACAATATATACATGTTTCAACTTAGGGTTATACGGGGAGCCAAGATTGAAGAAGATAAGTCAACTAGAACTCATCTAAATTGAGGGGTGAAGAGAAGTGTGGGTTATAAGACTTATTGCTAGCCCTTCTAAAACTCAAATATTGGCTAACCTGACCTCAAAATTGGTCTCACCACCCTTAGGAACCCTTAATTTGACCAATAAAAAGTATAAAACTTAGCAATTTCAGAGAAAGTCCAAGTCATGTCGTCATTTGACTTGGATTCCCTGCTTTATTAGACTCACCGATCTCAGAATCGACTTCCCCGACTTAATGAACCCTTAACTCAACACCTCAAGCGTCAAAATCTGACGACCTTATGAAATTCCAAGTCATGTCGGCATTTGACTTGAATTCCCTGTTCCATACGCCTCACATACCTCATAAACGGCTTTCCCGACCCCAAAAACCCATAGATGGACACCTCAAGCACCAAAATCGGACGACCTTACGACATTTCCCAAGTCATGCGGCATTTGACTTGAATTCCCTGTTCCAAACGCGCTCACATACCTCATAAAACGCTTTCCCGACCTTAGAAACCCCTAATTTGACACCTCAAGCGTCAAAATCTGACGACTTTACGAATTTTCCAAGTCATGTCGGGGCATTTGACTTGAATTTCCGTTCAAAACGCCTCACATAACCTTCATAAACGCTTCCCGACCCAAAAAAAAACCCATAGATGGACACCTCAAGCGTTAAAATCTGACGACCGGGAAAAAATATGCAATCTGGTCAGGCGAAAAGCAATAATCCGAAATAAAAATCTACGGTAAAAAAAACGCTGGAAAATGCCGATCGTGCTATATATACTGTGACTATATATATATAATAATATATATAATATACTATATATATTATATATATATATATAATATATATATATATATATATATATATATAATATATATAAGTAAATATATATATATAATATATATATATTATATAGTATGGCGCTTTTGTTAAACTTTTCATAGGTACCTCTTCTCTTTTCGGGATCATGAGGAGAACAATAGGACTCTTATTCAGTATAGCGCGAGCAGCAGGGAGCCTTAGTAAAAACCGGAGAGAGGGGAAACGCGCCATGCGTATCAATTTTTACAAAATTAAACCTACTATAAAGAATGTTGAAAATAAAGGTGCAGGATCATTCAGCTCACATTCCGCCAAAACGTTCTGACAAACAACACTACTACAATAAACAATGGGAACAGAAACTATAGTTGGCGTGCATTCATTGAAGAAAAAACGAATGCGCATTTTGTAAACTGTGCCAAAATTTCATAAAAAATGATGCAAATGTTCTTCAAAAGACAGGGGATATTATTAACCGTTTCACAACTTTCAAAAAAGCTTTAGGAAAATATGGGAAATTAGAGAAGCAATGAAACACTTTGAGCTCACACTATAAGTGTTAGAAATGGAAAACTCAGGAAAACAGGCTGATGAAGAAACCGATCACGGCTCAGTTGTTTGAACAGAGTGAAAGTGAAAAGGAGACGTTAAAATAGAAAGTTTAAAAATCACGTTTGCGAGTTGGGCTGTTTGTAAAGGAAGAAAATAGTACGATAAAAAATTCATACGTTTGATTAAAATATTTTGACAAATTGAATGATGGTTTTAAAACAATGGTGAAAAGATCTTATTAATAGGTGGAATTACATACAAGCAGCAGGAAACTTCGCGTGAACTTCTGTTTATGTATGGGCAAAGTTTGGAAAGATGAGTTGCCAAAACAGTTGAAACAAGAATTTCTTTCCGTTTTAGCAGATTGAGAGCACTTCTCTTAAGAAATGAAGTGGAGCTGAGTATAATGGGTTTCAGAGTGGTGGAGCGGTTAAATCCCGTAGAAAAGTTCTTGTCAATTAAAATACCCAATGGAAAAGCAGAAACGTATTGCAAATGCTATTTGAGTAAGGAAGCTGACTATCTTGATTTAATTATGACAACATTATTACTTTTGAATTGATGGAGCTTCTAATAGGGCTGGAAAAAGTGGTGGAGTTGGAACGAATTTTGCTTTTAGATTATGAGCCGAGCAGATCTAAAGAAGTTCTTTATATACACTGTAGAGCACATATACGTTGTCACAATGTTTAGCAAGTCGCCAAAAAAAGAAAATATTTGCCATGATATTCAATCGATTAATTCAATTATAGATAGTTTTGATATGCTTGTCTCGGAGCTTAAAGTCTTATTTTGAATGGCTTGTGAGATATCCACAGAATGGACAGGACCTTGCTATCGCTTTCAGGGGTGTGTGTGTTCTGATCGTCTGGAAAATCAGAAATGAAGTTTCACTTGTCACCGTATTGATGAATGAACTCTTAGTGCACTCTACTTATCTTAGCAATGCTTGCAAAAGAAGGATAGTATGACCAAAGTCATCCCCTAATTACTGGAACAAAATTGCTCCTGCAAAATATTGCCAAATCAGTGTGAGGACGTCAATAGTGACTTACTAAAAGTCCGGTGTGAAATAATGGAGAAGTTGCATCTGAAGTCTCTTCGATGAAGATGTAAGAAAATGATTAAAGGATATATATATACCTAATATCGAAGAAATGTGAAAGGTGTCAACGACAATTCAATGTGAAATTAATGATATTGCAGTCCGCTTTGATGCGTTTCGAGTCATGTAAACAAATTTACCGGATATGTTGAAGTTATAAATTTTGCTGACGTATTTCCGATGCTTATTTCCCGGAAGGTGTACTTAGTTGACTGAAATCCTTCAATTTTTATATCAATTTCCATGTTCGAAAGCGAAATATTTTAAAACAGATGAGAGTTCCATTGTCGAAAAATATTGAGCGGACGTGCGGAATTGCGAGTTACAAAAAGCTCTGTGTGAAATCCTTCTTGTCATTCCTGTAACGACAACCTCGGTAGAAAGATCGTTCAGTACTATGAACCGAAAACTAAGAAGACAAGAAATAGAATGCTGGCCAGAAACCGTAATGCATTGTATGTGATAAGCATCGAAGGGTCTGAGATTCCAACTGAGGATTTTCTAGAAAAAAACAAGTAGACTTGGTATGCACGAAGAAAACTCGCGTATACGATTCTTTTAAAAACTTACTTCTTAATTTACCCCTAACTTATAAGTACTACGGTCGGATCTACAGGCCTACAGAAGTGTTATATCGTATATAGTATATATATATATATATATATATATATATATATTATATCATATATATATATATATATATATATATATATAATAATTATATATATATAATATATATTATATATATACATTATATATATGTATATAATATATATATATATATATATATTTATATATATACTATATATATAATTTATTTTTACGCGAAAGATCTATTTCCTATTTGAAAAAGTTCATATTACTCATATATTTAATTATAATATTCTTCTCATAATAATGTTCGTACCATGAATGTTATTTTATTTATTCTAAACTTCCAATAAATTTACCAAATAGAGTGTATATTTTTACAACTAAAGATTTGGTTATATTTCGGATATTTACTAATTCAGTAAGACAGTAACTAATAAGACTAAGATAGCTGACAAGTGACAAGAATTTCAATTATCCTTTAATTTTATGTAAATTATGTTATATTTATGTGCCCCTCCCCCGAATCTCTGAAACCTCCCCCCCGGAGAAAATTGTCTGAAAGAAACACTCTCTCTCTCTCTCCTCTCCTCTCTCTCTCTCTCTCTCTCTCTTCTATATATATATAATATATTTATATATATAAATATATATATATATATATATATATATATATATATATAATATAATATATAATATAATAATAATATGTATATATATATATATATATATATATATATATATATATATATATATATATTTATATATATATATACTATATATGATATTAAGTGATGACATAACATCCGATTCCGCATCCGCATGACATCCGCATTAAAATTGACATCCGCATCCGCACCCTCACTTAACGGCACATGCGCATCGTCACCCAATTTTAAAAAATGAGCATGTTGAGAATGTATTTCTACATTTTGATTAAATAAATGCATATTAAAATAAAATATTATTGGCATTTTATAATGGGAGTGTATGGAAATAATTGTTGATTTGAATTTCGATTCTGTATATATATATTATATATAATATTATATATATATAAATATTATATAGTAATATATATAATATATATATATATATATTATATATATATATAATATATTATACAATATATATAGTATATTTATATATATATATATTTATATATATATATATATATATATATATATATATTATATATATAAAATAATCATTGTCAGTCATGTCCACACAATAATATAATATATACTATATATATATATTTATATATATATATATATATAATATATATATATATATATATAAATATATATATATATATATATATATTATATATATAGATATAAATATTCCATAATAATCGCAATTATATAAAGAGATGGTTATTAAAAAAAGAACATATAATAGGAAGGTAAGGAATTCTGCCCTCTCCGGGATTGAACCACCGCCATTTTGCGACTGAGGACAATATACCCGGTGCGTTACGACTGAGCTATCCTCCAAGCCAAAAAAACTTGGATTCAAGAACAGTTATAAAGCAACCGAGCTCCCTTCAAGGCGACATCACCAGGTGTCCAGCCTGGCCTATCCCTCGTTCTTTATATTGTAGATGTTAAATATTGCATAATAATCGCAAGTATATAAGATGTTAAAGAAAGAAAATTATAATAGGAAGGTAAAAGAATTAACTTTGCCTTCTCCGGGATGAACCACCGCGATGTTGCGACTGAGGACAATATACCCGGTGCGTTACAACTGAGCTATCCTCCAAGCCAATCAATCCCGGAGAAGGCAGTCAATGTCTCAATGAAAAGAAAATCCCTGTATTGGAATGGCAATTTTGGCTTGATTCAAAACACTTCAAGACGCATGAAAATAGGAAAGATGGACAAGGAAAGAACAGAGAAAAACATGAAACCTCCAGGAAAGGAAAAAGGAAACGGTTGACATTTGAAAGTAAGATGAGACACAAAGATACGCAAAAAATGTGTAAGTTCAGCAGTTGAATTATCAGGCAGTGAGAGTGATGTGCTAGAAGGAATCATTTTCCTTAGAATCAGAAGAAATGGAAGAATTACCCTCAAAATAGAAACCAGTATCCTGAGTTGTGTAAAGCATTAGAGAGGACAAATGTGAGCAATAGAGATGCATAGTCTCATAGTTAATGCTGCCCTCAAGGACTTCGGACTTCTGTCACCAAAAAACGTGTTGATCAAGTAAGTTATCAACGCGCCAAAGAAAATACGGAGAGTCAAGGTCAAAGAGGAGCCGGAGCTACGTTTACCGGAATGGATCCCCTACTACTGGTTTCGATGGAAAAATAGATGAAACACTTGTCGATACTGGAGGTGTGCGTAGAAAAGTTAGAGAAGAACATTACGTGCTAGTGTCATTTCCAGATGCATGTTACATCGATCACGTTAGTCCTAACTCAGGAAGATCTCGAGATGTATTTAATGAAATTCTGGGTATTATTGAACGAACAAGATCTACAGAGACTTTAAGAGCAGTGATTTGCGATGGAACTCCTGTGAATACGGGTAACAAGAATGGAATAATCACACTGTTGGAGTTACATCTTAAAAGACCACTTCAATGGCTCATATGCATGTTGCATTTTAATGAACTGCCACTCAGGAAGTTATTTAGTGTTGTTGATGGGAAGACAACTGGCCCATCGTCACATGAAGGACCTATAACCAAACTGCTCTCATTTGATCCTCAGACCAAACCCATCATTAATTTTCAACCAATTCCAGGCTCTGTAGTTGATGTTCCTGAAACAGTTACGAAAGATCTAAGATATGACCAGCTGTATTTACTAAAAATCTGTTTATTAATTCAGCAAGGGGTACAAAATGGAGATCATAATAATATGCGGTATTTGAAAACTGCACAGCCGGGTGCCTTAAGCCACGCAAAAGGTGGCTAACTAAAGTTAACAGACTGCTTCGATTGTTACGTTTCAACAGAATCCGCATCTGATGATCTGAGGCGTTTGGTACGATTCGTACTGACTTCTATGCCCCCATATGGTTCCATATCCGCTCCCATCCCTTCTGTCAAGATGGTGCAAAGAATTTTTCACTTTATGTTATCACAGTATCAAAAAACTTTCTCCTGAGGATCAGAACATCATTTCTCCAGTGCTCCTAAACAACTCTTATTTTTGTCATCCAGAAAACTTGTTGCTAGCTGGTGTTGCAGATGAACGGGAAACAATAAGAAGATTTTCATGTCAACAAATTCTTCAAGCAAGAAAGAAAATTTCCTCCACCAATGTGCAAGTTCGCTGCTTTGATAAAAGGCAGCTAAACGTCAATCTCAACGCCACTTCTTACATGGAACTGATAGACTGGGGGAGTACTCCTATCACCCCCCACCTCTTCTTGATGATATTAGTGATGATATTTTGGTTAGTAATCAACAAATTCTCCTACCAAAGTATCCGTGTCATTCGGTCGATGTTGAAAGAAATGTCAAAGATGTTTCCGCTGTTTCTAGTAGGGTCGTTGGTCATACTTCTCGACATGGTGCAATACTACAAACCAAACATTCTCGAATCGAAATACCTTCAGTACAGACAAAATCTGATTTTCTATGAGATTTTGTACTATGCAGGTTGTTTAGCATGTAAGAATGTAAGGATATTTAAGCTATACTGTATATCTGGCTATATATATATTTTTGTTTTAAATAAAAAGAGTTTCAAGGTAACAGTTGGAGGTATTAGGAAAACAAATCTTGAGAACTTTACTTTTAAACACATTTCAGATTCTGTATCTGATGTGAGCACCAAAATAAAGTTGTTTCAAATCTGCACTACAACTTTTGTATGTTTTCACCCGGCTTAATATAATATATGTATATTATATAATATATATAATATATATATAATATATATATATATATATATATATATATATATATATATATTTATATTATATTATACTATATAATATATATATATATATATGTAAATATATATACTATATATATAATATTAATATGCAAATGAACTGCATATATAATTGGTTAGACTTATAACACCATTACAAGATGCATCCACAAATAAGTACATATATATATATATATAATATATATATATATAAATATATATATATATATATATATATATATATATATACTATATATATAATATAATATATATATATAGTATACAGAGTGTATCGTTAATATTGAGAAAAAATCAGTATGATATTCCTTGCACAAATATAAGATAATATGTGTCAATAAACTTTTCACCGAAAACGCCTCGTTTCCAAGATACAAGGTGATGAACCATTTAAAACATTAAGGTACAATAAACAGTAAACTAAATTTAAAAGGTAATTAACAAATTCATTCATTTTATTTATATCACCGTATTTATTGCACAGAAGAACCTATTCAAAACACAAAGATTACGAAGCAATGGTGCACTAAGGTTATAACAAATGTTTGAAATGGCACCCCCAGCGGCAATACAGGCCTTTATTCTGCGACGCATTGATTGGCGGGCAGGAGTATACCGTGCTGTGTGCCGAATGCTGTCCAAGATGCGATTATGCGAGCCCTTTAAACCTTGGATTTCAACGCAGGCCAAGGTGTGTACCTCCTCGACCTATCCACCGGCGTGGATATACAGTGTTCAAATAGTTACCAGCAACTAAATTGAAACTGAAATGAGTTGGAGCGCCGTCGTGCATGAAATACATTTCGATCTTAATTGTAATGGGACGTCTTCCGGTAGTGTAGGCAAGTCATGTTCAAGAAAATGGCGATAAACGTCTCCAGTAAGGCCTCATGTAAAAAGAGCATGGACCTATCAAATGGTCGCCTAACAAATTCGACACATCATTCAATGAAAACTGGTGTTGATGGCGGTTTTCAACTATTGCATGTGGGTTCATCATCAGCCCATATGGATTGTTGGTGAAAGTTCGAATATGGCCTTCTGGGAAAAATGCAATCAATCGGTGAACAATATTTACTGCTAATTGGGAGATGTCTGCAATTTTCTGTTGCATCTATCGACACAAAGCTACTCTTTCAGGAAAATCTGTTGGTACAACAATTGCCTGCACTCGTTGGATGTGATAAGGTTACAAGAAGTGATTTTTCAAATACCTGAAACCTGTCGATGACTTATATGTAGTGTTGCAGCAATCTTTCTTGTACTTGTTGTAGGACTGTCCTCAAGTTCTTGGGAAACCTGTTCTTCGACATCTGGATTGATACTGTGCGAGGTCTCCCGGTTTCCATTAGTAAGGTTTTTAAAACTTCCTGTTTCTAAGACGTTGATGGAGACATGCAAACATAGTATGATGCGGTATGACACGATTAGGGTACATTTTTTCATAGAGACGCATGGCCTGCTAATGAATTACCGTTCGTACGACCGTAAACAAAATGCATATCGCACATTTCATTTGTGTAATTCATTTTGAAAATATGAGCAACACTTGAACATAGAACTTGACCCGACACGGACTAGTATATATATATTATATATATTATAATATATATAATATATATATATATATATATATATAATATATATATATATATATAAATACTTATATATATATATATAATATAATAATATATATATATATAATATATAATATATTATATATCAAATGAAGCGACAGATACGGAACTAGTAATAAACAGTAGGTAACCTTTCTACGATATTTGTGCTTTTATAAAGGTTGAGATGGGCACGGGACGGGCAATGGAATATATCGAGATATGTTCCACATAAGTTTCATCACCTTGTATCTTGGAAACGAGGCGTTTTCGGCGAAATGTTTATTGACACATATTATCTTCAAACTTCAAAGAGTAAACATCCGCATCCGCATCCGCATCCTCATCTACTTTAAGATCCGCATCCGCATCCTCTTTAAGATCCGCATCCCGTCAAATTTTGACAGCAAATGGGATCTGATTGGCAAAATATCTTTACTGCTAAAAATCTTTCATACTGCAACAGTCAGACTTAGCAAAAGAAATGCTTTAGCTTCAGACATTATTCCTGAAGCACAAATCTTCCAAAGATCCAAAATTTTTTGGATTCGGAAACACCTTGCAGGCACTAAAACTGTCTTTGTGTGACCGATTCCAAAAGTATCTGAATGACAGCAACCTGTTCTTGGCTACTTTTCTGGATCCTCGGTACAAAGACAAGTTTTTCAACTTCAGCAACTTTCCTTCAAGCTTTACACAAATCACTACAGACATCATTATCAGTGAGCTAAATCAAACAAAGGAAAAACTTAGGCAACAACAATCTGCTGAGGCTGAACTGGCACTTGTAGATGAATCATTTAGCAATGAGTCAGATGATGACAATCCAGTTGGCCTAGGAATCATTGATGAAAGTGAGGATCCGACTTTTGATTATGATAAATGTTTCACTGAAATAATTGAACAGAACCATGTAGGTGAAGAAAGAGTAACTACTGATGATAAAAAATCACCAGGATCAGCTTCCAAACGTAGTTAAAGGAGGAATCCCTTGAGTTGATTGATAGAGAGACATGCCCAATGGTATGGTGGCAAAAATATAAAGAAGTGTACCCAAATTTGAGTTTCATGGCTTTAAAATATCTTTCTTGCCCTCCATCATCTGTGGAGAGTGAAAGATTATTCAGCATTTGTGGCAATGTTTATACTCCACACCGCAATCGTCTCACACCTGAACATGGTGAAATGTTAATGTTTTTAAATTTTAAGAATATGATACTCAAGTTTATGATTAAGTTACTAGTACTTTTCTAGTCATAGTGTGGATGTAACTTTTTTCCTGTTTAAAAGTAAAGTTTTTCTTTATCATAAAAGGAGCTTTGTTCATTTTATTAAGTATGAATTGGAAATATATTTTTATTATGCGTAATTGAATAAATGGTTATCTAAAAATTTGTTTATCTCTTCCTCCAAAGTAAACATTTATATTGGCTTTAACTTTTCCAAATATAAAATAATAGTTGTTTTTTTTCATACATAAAAAAAATACAATATAACCCAAAAATTAAAGGAAGTATGTGGGGGTATGGTATGGTTATTGGTATTTGCTGAAATTCAGCATTGTATTGGTATATTGGTATTGCAGTAGCATCAATGAGAGTATTGGTATTGTATTGATATTGGCGCAGCGATCCTTCTAGCGCATCATATATAATAATATATATTATATATATATATATATATATATGATATATATATATAATATATATAATATAATATATTAATAATATATATATATATAATATATATATATATATATATATTATATTATATATATTTCGCCCCTCCACCTTATTGGAGGGGTCACACCACCTCCAGAAAGCCGGCACTGTCTTGGCGATTCCACAGGTCGAGAAGGAAGTCACAGCAAAGGTGGTACGGGGGGCGTCGAGGGCAGGGCACTCCAGAAGGAAGTGCTCCATCGTGTCCTGGGACATACGACATAGTTGTGCGAAATGGGGCGGAACATCTACGTTTGTCAAGTTTGAATCTGGAATTATATGCAAAAGATTGGTTGGTGACCTGGATCGGCTCCGGGCGAAGTTAATTGGTCTTTCTGGACAGTGATCTTCTGTAGGGGAGATGTTTGTGGATGGGGTGTTTAGTAGACTGCTATATGGGGCGGGTTTGTAGATATGTGTTTAGTTAATGTGATATAGGATATGAGTGAGCCCCAAGACCCCTGTTTGGGGGTGGGGGGGAATGTTGTTGTAGATGTCATTAACAGTTTAGCTGGTGAGGAGGGGGGGGATTTTAGTCTATGTCGAGGGGATGGGAGTATTGGTGGCCATGATGGAGTGGGTTGAGTGTTTTCTGGAAAAATTGTGTCCCTGCCATCTTCAAGTGGGTAGGGATGGAAAGGATATGTGTCTTGTCGTGTAAATGCTGGATGGGGTTGTTTAGTACAATCAGTTGTTATTTCTAAGGGCCAGTGTTGTGTGTAACATGTAATTTTGTTTAAGTTGGATTAGTGATAGTGCTAGGAACCATGCGGGGGAGGCATTATTTATATTTGTTCAGGGAGTTGTTGTTGTAGGTTGTGTAAGGGTGTGTTTCTCGTCACAGTTGGAGACCATCGGGTTCGGCAAGGTGTTCAATCAATTTCCGTGGGGTATATGAAGTAATTTGGTCCGATGTGCGAGAAATCATGCTATCGTAAGTGGGTCCTCACATATTTTTTTTACTGCATTTACTCGATGTATTGGAAGTTACGTCGGGTGAGTTTTAATTCAAGTCAAACATATCTTAGGAGATATCGGAATTTGTATGAAAAGAGATATATAGAAGCGATTCTGTCTACTAGATAAAGCAGTATAAAAAGCAATAAAGGCAATTATGCATTATAGATAAAATATTTTAAGGTTCTTGTATGGTTTATGGTTTACATTACCTACCTGGAAAGAACAATAACAACCAAATGCCTCTGATATACGTATAGTATATGTTCTACGATAATCACTATAGGGTGTTGTTGAAATTTTGTGGCGAGCGTATATTACAACAGGGTGGATGTTGGGAAAATATTAGGACGGGATGTATCTATCGTCTGACGCATGATTATATCAGTTTGTTATTGGTATGTGCAATTGTGTTATTTTAGTATGTGTTGGTCATCTGGCTTATCGAGTATGAATTAGAGCAAGCAGAGAGAGGAAGTATTGAACTGACGATATGGTCGCCCTAGTTATGGTAACGCTCGATTTGTTATAGTTTAATTAAGTTTGTGTGAATTAGAGGGTATATATATGATATGTTTTTATATGAGGACTTTGGTACGTAGATCGAATATTGTAGTTATAGTGTAGATGAGATAGAGTTTGAAGCAATCTATTATTATTATCTGTTATTCTAGGGGTAGATTGATAGAGATTTATTTTTGAGTAATAAAGAATTATATAGTGGGGACAGTTGTCAAAGGTCTTTGTTAATGTCGATTGAGCTTAGTAGAGTATGGATCTGTGTGATAATCGGTAATTGCGTTTTATTTAGGCAACATTAATTAATATATTAGTAAGCTGAATCGAACCTATGTCATGTTAGTATAGAATGAGCATAGACATTCTTATAATCACAGTATGGCGATATTATATACTAGTAATGAAAATAAGTGATGCACTGTTTGAGAGTAAATTAAATATATTAGAGTGATAATAATATTATGAATAATATATTCATAATAATTCAGAGCAGTTTGACTGAATAATATTATGATGAGATGAGGTAGAGTAGGAATGAGATAAGAGTAAGATATATATGAGTGCAATATATATAATAGAAAGTGAATAGATTGAAGGTAAATGAGATAATAATGATCATTTTTGGTTAAGTTTAGGTAATAAGTAAAGAAAATTGAGAAAATTAGTCCATAGTTTCCAGATTTAGAGTAATATTAATATAAATTATGAGTAGTTACCCTAAGATTTGTGATATAAAGATATTCCTGTTATAATGAATGAGAATTCTTATTCATACACTTAGGGTGTTCAAATGGATGGAATAATAAATAAAATAGAATTGAGATGAGAATTTAACTTCGATATCCCTTAATTTAGCATGTACATAATTAATGTGAATTTATTATTATAGGAGTTTAATTAATATGTGTACTCATGAATATTATCATAGTGATATTGTGAAAGGAGAAAGTAAATGAATGATATGTGAATACCTTGAGGAGGAAAGATTTTATAGATAAAAGTTAAATTATTTATGATTATTATTATTATTATTATTATTATTATTATGATTATTATTAAATTATTATTTTTTTTTTCAAATTTATTTAATTATTTACAACTTTATTTTAAATAATTACTATTATCTACTTTAATATTAGTGCTTTTGATTAATTAATAATAATAGTAATATATAATTGAGATAGCAGTGATAAATGAGCATAAAAAAAGTTCTCGTGCCAAGGGTGACCATTCATCAGTTTATAAAACTAAAAGAGTTAAGAATATTTACTGTTTTTTTGAGTAAGGTATGTGAAGTTTTATTTGTTATCCATAGCCAAAAAAAGTTCTCTGCCAAAATAATAAATTAGATAAATATATATATATATAACGTCAATGTAATGATGGTAGTACATGTATTAGTAATAAATGTTAATTTACATAAGAACAGGTACATATAATAATAAATAGAGTGAGTATAATAAATCAGGTACATTAATAGGTGTGACATAATATATATTATATATATATATATTATATATATATAATATATATATTAATATATATATATATATATATATATATATATATATATATATATAATATAATATATATATATATATATATATATTAATATATTATATATATATATAATATATATTAATATATTATATTATAATTATATATTATATATATTAATATATTTATAATATATATTAAAAATATATATATATATTATATATATATATATATATATATATATATATAATTATATATATAATATATATATATAAATATATATTAATATATATATATATATGAAAGAAAAATATATGATTCTAGAAATTCAATATTTTAATGCTTAAAAAATGTGACTGAAACACTGCCTAAACTAAAAAATCATCCAGTACTAATGGTGATAATTATAAACATAATTGATGGTATTACTATATATATATCTGAGTATATTCTTAACTTATATTATCTAATAACGTTTCGGATTGTACTAAATCCTATATAATATCCTATCAATATATAGAAACTAAAAAAAAATTTAAATACTAGGTTTTATATGTAGGACAAGATGTATTTGCTCAGAATAATTTATTTTCCGACACATTTGTATAGATGAAATGAATATAATAAAAATAAATAATATTATAATCAAAAAATATTAAATAAATGTATAAACTAAGTAGAAAATAATGATAAAAAATTAATCATAAAAAATTAATGGCAAGAGTGAAGTTTATTGAACATATTTCCATATAATGACTAAGAATAATGACTATAAAATAAATAATAAGTTATATAGTGATATATATATACTATAAAAAATATATAAATAAAATGAAATAAATAAATATTCTAAGAATATAAAAAAATAAAATAAATAAATAAAAATCACTGTAAATCTTTTTCTATTTGCAATTATCAATGAAAAATAAATAGTATAATAGTAATAGTCATACTTAATAATAATAAATATAAATAATAAATAATAATATATTAAATTAAATAATTAATCACGAGTTTAAAAAATAATGACAAACATTTCAATAATTATTTAATTAATATATAATAGTATAAACAAATTTATATTATAAAATACACCAAACCTAATCAAACTTAACCTCACTAAAACAAGCGAGAAGAAAAACCTAAGATATAGGAGCAAGAATAGCATAAATACAGAGAGTGCCCACATTAATACAAATGTTATATCTGACTGATAGTTTCGAACAGTTTGCTATAATCAAATATCGTTGTCTCCTGTCCGAACATTAGTGGGTGTCACTGCAGACTGAAGTGATATAATCTCTAAGAAAGAAGTGTTACCGCGCCAAACAGGTGCTGTATGCATCTATAATAAATAAAATTCTTTACAATCTCGATGCGCACGCTATGCTTTTTAATGGGATTTAAAAGTGATTTCAAATTAGAAATTTTTAATTGATTTATAGCGTAATGGGATGATCGTTTTTTGGAACCGCTAATGGTATCTACTAACAGGGTAATTTGAGCTTATGTTTTCCGGAGTTGTGATTGTATTAATGGGTAGGCCCGATTCTGAAACGATTAGATAACCTCATATGGCTTTTCTATAATTCTGAATTCGTGAGTTGAAGGGAGGTTTTACCCCTATATTGTAGAGCGAGTGTACGTTTATCAGTTACTGCTACACTGAAATATTTATATACACGACCATTATAACGATAAAGTCAAATTTGGAATCGTTCATTATTAAGGTGAGAAAAAATAGACTTATGCATAATAAGGGTAATTAGACGAAATAAAGTTTAGAAATATCTATTATAATGTGTGAGTTAGAAAGACAGAATAGTTACATAAGTAAATTTATTACTCATAAGAAGTAATTTAGTAAGATCTAGTGGTATTTGCGTGGATACTACGTAGAAAGGGGATTTTAGATTAGATTAAATAAAATTTAAAAGATTATTATGGAGCTTGAAAGTAGGTGAGAGTTTTAGACGAATAAAGATTGATCGTCCAAATGTGAAGTTGAGAATCTTATCCAAAACATTAGTAGGGATAGGAATCAGATATTGTACCAGACTAAAGATAGATGAGTTTCGAGTAGAATATACACTAATACTCTGTTATAAAGTGATAGTATAACCTAGGTCCAATTCTAGTAAGTGCATATCTGATATGGGCCTACGATATCTATCTAGCACTATTCTTTAATCAATCTTCATCTAGCTTCTTCGAAGAGCGTAAGAAGTATATTGACACGTCAGCTGCAACGAAGTTCGAGCGTCTTACTCTACCCCGAACATGCATCTCTACGAGGGAACAACTGCGCCTTTTCATCGCATCACTATGCTATCATTGTCATGCGCGAGCTAGGAGCGATCTCGGCTATTATATGGGATGTATCTGCGTTCACCGATCAGTCCCAGTACTTTATTTACTATCAAGAGTAACGGGAATCTCTACGTTTCTGTCTTGTGTTCCCTTCCGTTCCGGAGTGCGCACATTTATACATCATCTAGCTGTATTCTTGATCGATTTAAGATTACAGGGTCTGCCAAAATCAACTTTGTCGAGCAGTGGTGCGCCCGAGCTCATGTTCTACAGTCTTCCCACAATAACCAGATATTACAGTATGTCATACTTCTCTACGTAGCGCGTGACGCAGCTTTTTACCTTCGATCCTGATTCTGTCTCGTGTTCGTGACTATCTAATTCACAGAGTCATTGCTCTCTGAGAAGAGACGTCTTGCATTGTGTGCGTGCACGCGTTGTACCTAACCACTACATCTCATGCGCCCTCTCCGTAGTGGTATCGAACTGTGTCTCAGCATCCAATTACAAGCACAAGCAGTCGGCGATGTCTCCAAAGTCACTTTCGAGAAATGCGGATGCAGACCCACTTCTGCCCTCTCATCCCAACATTCTCGATTCTCTCTGGTGATCAATGCGAAATGATTGGGTACAGTATGCTTTCATAGCTTGTCCATATTTTCCATCCTTCTAGTATCTCTCCTCCACACCTTCCCTCGATGTTAAAACATGGAGATGGTGTCTCCGTGGCAATTCGTAAGTTTTGAACTGAGTACGACTGATCTGTCAAAAATTAAAACTCTAATATAGAAGAGAGTGGATGTGAATCCAATCCTGTGGCCGTGTACGAGCTAACTCACTTATATGCGCGCGAGCTTATAAACCTATCTCTATCATGCCGTCAAATCGTTTTATAATCGCTGCGCATTCACTGTTCAAACACATATTAAGGAGCTATCGTGTCTTGCTGTATTACATAGTCGATCATCTTCCCCTATAGCTCCTAAACAAATCTTCCACATGCAAACACTGATCCGTGCGCGAACAAACGAGACCCTACACCCCTCAACTTTACATCTATCTACCAGCTGTTAACGCTCAAACTCCAAGATCGTCAATGAAGGTTCTCCTGTGATTCTTTTGACAGCCATAGATATATATATTTCAATAACATATATAGCAACTTGCTCTTTTAGATCTTATCCTGGTCTAGACGGATACTTTATGATCTCTGCGAACTGACAAATGGGACGGAGTGGTATTAGTAGTTGAGGATGTAAGCGTAATTTATATAGGGCGGAGACCATAAATAAATAGCATCACTATGCCGATGTTTTTAAACCCATGCATGGTGATCTACAAGTATATCGACAACTGCGCGAGTAGTAGTCGTTTTCACTACCTACTCTTCTATGAGTGTGGAATTTATCTACTACAATTTCCTCAAGTGAGAACATATGTTTACTTTTAGTTTTCAATAGTTTTTACATATCTCGTCTATGTCTAGAAACAGCGCTCACTCCATTAATATCCAATTATGATCGTACGACCTTATAAGATTAGTACGGCTCATTCTAGACAAAGAATAAGTCGAAGATCAAGTCTCATCTTATTGCCACGATAGTCATATAATATATAACACTCATCCAAATACCACATATACTTCGCCCGAGCTCTCTCTACTCTTCTTCTCTCTGCCTCCCCATAACCCATCTCTCTAGTGTAAGTAAAACAGATTATAATGGATGAGTCACGTCCAAGTATTAAGTGTAAATAATCCTTTACGTTTAATGACGGGCGGAGAAAGTTTGTGTCCTTTAAAGTTATAAAAAAATCGATTAGCAACAGATTTAATATTATGAATGGCATCTCTAGTAACACTTTCAGAGTTCGGAAATGGGTAAAGTTCAGTCAACTGTGTACACAATCTTTCAAATTGGCAAAAATAATTGATAAAATTAAGTTTAAAACAAGGGAGTTTAAAATCAAGACCAAGTGCAAGGATACGTTTCTCATCCAGGGACAGAGTTCTACTACTAAGATTGAATATGACAGCATCGGGATCTATGTTTAGGTTGTAGTTTAAGCCAAGTCGTGACAATTTGCGTTCATGACGGTTTTTAGTAGAGGATGCAAAAGATTTGATATTATTATTAATAAGGTGCCTCAAATGATGAAAGTCGAGGTATGAAACGGACTGTTTAAGCGAGTTTGTAAGTTCCGTAATTTTAACTGTATATTGATTTATTAGGCGTTGCTTGAATTTGATTTCCAAGCTAAGTAAAGAGTTAACCGTTTTTCTATAGAGAGACGTATTATTTAAGTCTTTTCTATATAACCTAAACCTCATAAATTTGGGTGTAAACTTATATCCCTTACAAACTGTGAGGAAGTGAAGGTCCAATTCTGCTTTGGCTAGGTTCTTCCTAAATTTCTCCAGGTTACGGTAGTTTCGTAGAACAGCATTGTTGTAGCGATTTCGTAATATATGAGAAATATATTGATTTCTAGGAAATCTAATTTTAATGATAAAGGCGAACACTGCCAACAAAACTCCATACATGGGTGAATTAACAAGATGGTCGTATTCTTAACTTTATTCTAAACGTTTCGGATTGTACCAATCCATCCTCAGTAGACTAAAAATAAAATTAAAACTAAGATTAAAATTAGATAAGTATAACGTTAAACAATAACTATATGACTTATAATGAATGATAAAAAATAAAAATATAAAATAATAAATAAAGAATAAACAGTAAATGAAAAATAAAAAATAAAAAATGAAAATCATGAAAAATACATATTAATGACTAAGAAATGACTATTAAAAATAATAAGTTATAGGGATATACTAAAAAATAAAAAATTAAAAAATAAATAAGGAATAAAAAATAAAATAAAATAAATCACCATAATAAAAACAAGAATAATAATAATAAAATAATAATAATAATAAAAGTTAATAATAATAATAATAATAATAATTAATAATAAAATTAATATTAATAATAATAATTCACGAAAAATGACAACATTCACATAATAATATAAATAGTAACAATTATTAACCCACCAACACTTCCAAACAAGCGAGAAGAAGCAAGACTTATGCAGAAAGCATAAAAGATTAAACTATGTAACGAGATAGTTGGTTGTTATATCAAATCGTGTGTAGTTGGGCAGAGCTTGAAGTGATATTTAGAGGGGGACGGAGACTGTGTATAAATAAAGATTCTATGATGCGACCTTCTTTAATGGATTTAAAAGGTTTCAAGATTGAGAAATTATTGTTTAGGATGGGATGATCGTTTTGGAACGCATGGTCCCGGATTGCTGATGTTTCCGGGTTGGTGTATGGGAGGCCCGTTCTGAACGAGATACCCTTATGCTTTTCAATTCTGATCGTGAGTTGAAGGGAGGTTTCCCCTATGTAGCAGGCGTGACAGTCTGCACACTGATATTTATACACGACCATAGATCGAAGCAATTTGGGAATCCGTTCTTTAAGGTGGAAAAAAGAACTTATGCTAAAGGGATTAGACGAAATAAGTTTGAATTCTATATGTGGGTAGGCAGAGTCAAGAATTTTCCTAAGAGATTTAGTAAGATCTGTGGTTTTGGGGCCGAGAAAGGGGATTTTGAGATAAATTGAAAGTTTAGGAGCTGAAGAGGTGAGAGTTTTAGGACGAAAGATGTCGTCCAAATAGGAGTTGAGAATCTTATCAAACATGTAGGGAGGGAACAGATTGCCGACAAAGAAGTTTCGTAGATAACACATCTCTGAGTGGAAACCGGTCCAATCTGAGCATATCTTGTATGCCCGATCAATCAGACATAAAATACTATTAAGTTTGAAGCGTAGGGGAATGAAGCTGAAGAAGTTAGTACCCAGGATAGTAGAGGAAGGCTTACGATATGTAGAGGTACGGAAGCGGCCATTGGTGTTATGTTCGATAGTTACATCTAAGAAGGGAAGGCGTCTGTTGGTTTCTAGTTCCATGGTGAATTTAATATTAGGATGTTTATTGTTAAGATAGTCCAAAAATTGTGCAGGGTGTGATTGATCTTTGAATATGATGAAGCAATCGTCGAGGTATCTGCGGTAAAATAAGGGTTTGAAGAGGGGTGGGCACTGTTCCAACCAAATAGCTTCATGATGTGTGAGAAAAGCATTTGCAAAGGCTGGGCCGAGCGGCGATCCCATCGCCATGCCATCGATCTGTTGGTGAAGAATGTTGTTAAAAAGGAAGATGGTGTCTTCCGTGGCCAATTGTAGAAGTTTTTTGAACTGAGTAGATACGAAATTAAATTTTAGAGAGGGATCTATATTGGGAGGTAAATTATTGTTAAAAATGGACTGAGTTATAATGTTGATAGTTTCAACAATTGGGATGTTTGTGTATAGGGACTCTATATCAAAACTGGCCATGAAACACTGATCGAAAGACAAACCCCCCAACTCTTCAATGAAGTGGAAGGTATCTCTGATCGTGAAGAGGTTGTTTGTGATGGTTTTGAGGTAAGGAATTAAAAATTTAGCGAGTTTGTAGGTAGGGGAATTGATGGCTGATAAAATGGGACGGAGTGGTGTGTTAGGTTTGTGGATTTTGGGGAGACCATAAATGGATCCAGGGATTGTACCAGAGATACAGAGATCGGAATCAGGGGGTAAAGCATTCAGGGATTTTAGTTTCCTAATGAAATTGTTTATTTTAGTTTCAATTTTTAAAATGTGTTTGAAAGGATCAATATTGAGAATTTTAAATTTAGAGGTATCAGAAATAAGATGAGTCAATTTATCAACATAATTATTCCTATCCAGGACCACAACGCCCTTTCCTTTGTCTGGTCTCGTTATTATAATGGATGAGTCACGTCCAAGTAGTTTAAGTGTTAAAAAATCCTTACGTTTAAAGACGGGGGAGAAAAGTTTGTGTCCTTTAAAGTTATAAAAAAATCGATTAGCAACAGATTTAATATTATGAATGGCATCTCTAGTAACACTTTCAGAGTTCGGAAATGGGTAAAGTTCAGTCAACTGTGTACACAATCTTTCAAATTAGCAAAAATAATTGATAAAATTAAGTTTAAAACAAGGGAGTTTAAAATCAAGACCAAGTGCAAGGATACGTTTCTCATCCAGGGACAGAGTTCTACTACTAAGATTGAATATGACAGCATCGGGATCTATGTTTAGGTTGTAGTTTAAGCCAAGTCGTGACAATTTGCGTTCATGACGGTTTTTAGTAGAGGATGCAAAAGATTTGATATTATTATTAATAAGGTGCCTCAAATGATGAAAGTCGAGGTATGAAACGGACTGTTTAAGCGAGTTTGTAAGTTCCGTAATTTTAACTGTATATTGATTTATTAGGCGTTGCTTGAATTTGATTTCCAAGCTAAGTAAAGAGTTAACCGTTTTTCTATAGAGAGACGTATTATTTAAGTCTTTTCTATATAACCTAAACCTCATAAATTTCATCTTGTAAACTAATCCTACAAAACTTGAGGAAGTTGAAGGGTCCCCAATTCTCTTTGCAGGTCTTCCTAAATTTCTCCAGGCGTTACGGTAGTTTCGTAGAACAGCATTGTTGTAGCGATTTCGTAATATATGAGAAATATATTGATTTCTAGGGAATCCATACATGGGTGAATTAACAAGATGGTCGTATTCTTAACTTTATTCTAAACGTTTCGGATTGTACCAATCCATCCTCAGTAGACTAAAAATAAAATTAAAACTAAGATTAAAATTAGATAAGTATAACGTTAAACAATAACTATATGACTTATAATGAATGATAAAAAATAAAAATATAAAATAATAAATAAAGAATAAACAGTAAATGAAAAATAAAAAATAAAAAATGAAAAATGAAAATGACTATTGTATCAATAGTTATAGGGTTACTGCAAATAAAATGGTGAATAATGACGGGAATAAAAATAAAAACAAAATAATAATAATAAAAGAATAATACACACACACACACACACACACACACACACACACACACACACACACACACACACAATCACGAAACATTCACATAATAACCACCAACACTTCCAAACAGCGAGAAGAGCGCATTCTGCGCGGCAAAGCAGCAAACGATGCGGGCGAGATGCCGGTTGTTATATCACCGTGCAAGGTTGGTGGCTTCGAGCTTTTGACAGCTTGGTGTGGCGGAGACTGCGCAGCAACAAAGAGGCGACCTTCTTTCACCGGGAGAGGCCAAAAGCGCCGGCGACTGAGAACAGGTTGTTTAGATGGGGATGAGTCGTTTGAACGGCATGGTCTCGGATCGTGAGTTGAAGGGAGGTTTCCCCTATGTAGCAGGCGTGACAGTCTGCACACTGATATTTATACACGACCATAGATCGAAGCAATTTGGGAATCCGTTCTTTAAGGTGGAAAAAAGAACTTATGCTAAAGGGATTAGACGAAATAAGTTTGAAATCTATATGTGGGTAGGCAGAGTCAAGAATTTTCCTAAGAGATTTAGTAAGATCTGTGGTTTTGGGGCCGAGAAAGGGGATTTTGAGATAAATTGAAAGTTTAGGAGCTGAAGAGGTGAGAGTTTTAGGACGAAAGATGTCGTCCAAATAGGAGTTGAGAATCTTATCAAACATGTAGGGAGGGAACAGATTGCCGACAAAGAAGTTTCGTAGATAACACATCTCTGAGTGGAAACCGGTCCAATCTGAGCATATCTTGTATGCCCGATCAATCAGACATAAAATACTATTAAGTTTGAAGCGTAGGGGAATGAAGCTGAAGAAGTTAGTACCCAGGATAGTAGAGGAAGGCTTACGATATGTAGAGGTACGGAAGCGGCCATTGGTGTTATGTTCGATAGTTACATCTAAGAAGGGAAGGCGTCTGTTGGTTTCTAGTTCCATGGTGAATTTAATATTAGGATGTTTATTGTTAAGATAGTCCAAAAATTGTGCAGGGTGTGATTGATCTTTGAATATGATGAAGCAATCGTCGAGGTATCTGCGGTAAAATAAGGGTTTGAAGAGGGGTGGGCACTGTTCCAACCAAATAGCTTCATGATGTGTGAGAAAAGCATTTGCAAAGGCTGGGCCGAGCGGCGATCCCATCGCCATGCCATCGATCTGTTGGTGAAGAATGTTGTTAAAAAGGAAGATGGTGTCTTCCGTGGCCAATTGTAGAAGTTTTTTGAACTGAGTAGATACGAAATTAAATTTTAGAGAGGGATCTATATTGGGAGGTAAATTATTGTTAAAAATGGACTGAGTTATAATGTTGATAGTTTCAACAATTGGGATGTTTGTGTATAGGGACTCTATATCAAAACTGGCCATGAAACACTGATCGAAAGACAAACCCCTCAACTCTTCAATGAAGTGGAAGGTATCTCTGATCGTGAAGAGGTTGTTTGTGATGGTTTTGAGGTAAGGAATTAAAAATTTAGCGAGTTTGTAGGTAGGGGAATTGATGGCTGATAAAATGGGACGGAGTGGTGTGTTAGGTTTGTGGATTTTGGGGAGACCATAAATGGATCCAGGGATTGTACCAGAGATACAGAGATCGGAATCAGGGGGTAAAGCATTCAGGGATTTTAGTTTCCTAATGAAATTGTTTATTTTAGTTTCAATTTTTAAAATGTGTTTGAAAGGATCAATATTGAGAATTTTAAATTTAGAGGTATCAGAAATAAGATGAGTCAATTTATCAACATAATTATTCCTATCCAGGACCACAACGCCCTTTCCTTTGTCTGGTCTCGTTATTATAATGGATGAGTCACGTCCAAGTAGTTTAAGTGTTAAAAAATCCTTACGTTTAAAGACGGGGGAGAAAAGTTTGTGTCCTTTAACAATAATTTACCTCCCAATATAGATCCCTCTCTAAAATTTAATTTCGTATCTACTCAGTTCAAAAAACTTCTACAATTGGCCACGGAAGACACCATCTTCCTTTTTAACAACATTCTTCACCAACAGATCGATGGCATGGCGATGGGATCGCCGCTCGGCCCAGCCTTTGCAAATGCTTTTCTCACACATCATGAAGCTATTTGGTTGGAACAGTGCCCACCCCTCTTCAAACCCTTATTTTACCGCAGATACCTCGACGATTGCTTCATCATATTCAAAGATCAATCACACCCTGCACAAT
The DNA here is from genome assembly GCA_015478945.1 of Trachelipus rathkii. NCBI lineage: Eukaryota > Metazoa > Arthropoda > Malacostraca > Isopoda > Trachelipodidae > Trachelipus > Trachelipus rathkii. Next base: position 4,742 of record JABUQX010120106.1, on the reverse strand, counting down.
TTTTGGACTATCTTAACAATAAACATCCTAATATTAAATTCACCATGGAACTAGAAACCAACAGACGCCTTCCCTTCTTAGATGTAACTATCGAACATAACACCAATGGCCGCTTCCGTACCTCTACATATCGTAAGCCTTCCTCTACTATCCTGGGTACTAACTTCTTCAGCTTCATTCCCCTACGCTTCAAACTTAATAGTATTTTATGTCTGATTGATCGGGCATACAAGATATGCTCAGATTGGACCGGTTTCCACTCAGAGATGTGTTATCTACGAAACTTCTTTGTCGGCAATCTGTTCCCTCCCTACATGTTTGATAAGATTCTCAACTCCTATTTGGACGACATCTTTCGTCCTAAAACTCTCACCTCTTCAGCTCCTAAACTTTCAATTTATCTCAAAATCCCCTTTCTCGGCCCCAAAACCACAGATCTTACTAAATCTCTTAGGAAAATTCTTGACTCTGCCTACCCACATATAGATTTCAAACTTATTTCGTCTAATCCCTTTAGCATAAGTTCTTTTTTCCACCTTAAAGAACGGATTCCCAAATTGCTTCGATCTATGGTCGTGTATAAATATCAGTGTGCAGACTGTCACGCCTGCTACATAGGGGAAACCTCCCTTCAACTCACGATCAGAATTGAAAAGCATAAGGGTATCTCGTTCAGAACGGGCCTCCCATACACCAACCCGGAAACATCAGCAATCCGGGACCATGCGTTCCAAAACGATCATCCCATCCTAAACAATAATTTCTCAATCTTGAAACCTTTTAAATCCATTAAAGAAGGTCGCATCATAGAATCTTTATTTATACACAGTCTCCGTCCCCCTCTAAATATCACTTCAAGCTCTGCCCAACTACACACGATTTGATATAACAACCAACTATCTCGTTACATAGTTTAATCTTTTATGCTTTCTGCATAAGTCTTGCTTCTTCTCGCTTGTTTGGAAGTGTTGGTGGGTTAATGATTGTTACTATTTATATTATTATGTGAATGTTGTCATTTTTCGTGATTATTATTATTAATATTATTATTATTATTATTATTATTATTATTATTATTATTATTATTATTATTATTATTATTATTATTATTATTATTATTATTATTATTATTATTATTATTATTATTATGGTGATTTATTTTATTTTATTTTTTATTCCCGTATTTATTTTTCATTTTTTATTTTTTAGTATACCCTATAACTTATTATTTTTAATAGTCATTTCTTAGTCATTAATATGTATTTTTCATGATTTTCATTTTTCATTTTTTATTTTTCATTTACTGTTTATTCTTTATTTATTATTTTATATTTTTATTTTTTATCATTCATTATTAGTCATATAGTTATTGTTTAACGTTATACTTATCTAATTTTAATCTTAGTTTTAATTTTATTTTTAGTCTACTGAGGATGGATTGGTACAATCCGAAACGTTTAGAATAAAGTTAAGAATACGACCATCTTGTTAATTCACCCATGTATGGAGTTTTGTTGGCAGTGTTCGCCTTTATCATTAAAATTAGATTTCCTAGAAATCAATATATTTCTCATATATTACGAAATCGCTACAACAATGCTGTTCTACGAAACTACCGTAACCTGGAGAAATTTAGGAAGAACCTAGCCAAAGCAGAATTGGACCTTCACTTCCTCACAGTTTGTAAGGGATATAAGTTTACACCCAAATTTATGAGGTTTAGGTTATATAGAAAAGACTTAAATAATACGTCTCTCTATAGAAAAACGGTTAACTCTTTACTTAGCTTGGAAATCAAATTCAAGCAACGCCTAATAAATCAATATACAGTTAAAATTACGGAACTTACAAACTCGCTTAAACAGTCCGTTTCATACCTCGACTTTCATCATTTGAGGCACCTTATTAATAATAATATCAAATCTTTTGCATCCTCTACTAAAAACCGTCATGAACGCAAATTGTCACGACTTGGCTTAAACTACAACCTAAACATAGATCCCGATGCTGTCATATTCAATCTTAGTAGTAGAACTCTGTCCCTGGATGAGAAACGTATCCTTGCACTTGGTCTTGATTTTAAACTCCCTTGTTTTAAACTTAATTTTATCAATTATTTTTGCCAATTTGAAAGATTGTGTACACAGTTGACTGAACTTTACCCATTTCCGAACTCTGAAAGTGTTACTAGAGATGCCATTCATAATATTAAATCTGTTGCTAATCGATTTTTTTATAACTTTAAAGGACACAAACTTTTCTCCCCCGTCTTTAAACGTAAGGATTTTTTAACACTTAAACTACTTGGACGTGACTCATCCATTATAATAACGAGACCAGACAAAGGAAAGGGCGTTGTGGTCCTGGATAGGAATAATTATGTTGATAAATTGACTCATCTTATTTCTGATACCTCTAAATTTAAAATTCTCAATATTGATCCTTTCAAACACATTTTAAAAATTGAAACTAAAATAAACAATTTCATTAGGAAACTAAAATCCCTGAATGCTTTACCCCCTGATTCCGATCTCTGTATCTCTGGTACAATCCCTGGATCCATTTATGGTCTCCCCAAAATCCACAAACCTAACACACCACTCCGTCCCATTTTATCAGCCATCAATTCCCCTACCTACAAACTCGCTAAATTTTTAATTCCTTACCTCAAAACCATCACAAACAACCTCTTCACGATCAGAGATACCTTCCACTTCATTGAAGAGTTGGGGGGTTTGTCTTTCGATCAGTGTTTCATGGCCAGTTTTGATATAGAGTCCCTATACACAAACATCCCAATTGTTGAAACTATCAACATTATAACTCAGTCCATTTTTAACAATAATTTACCTCCCAATATAGATCCCTCTCTAAAATTTAATTTCGTATCTACTCAGTTCAAAAAACTTCTACAATTGGCCACGGAAGACACCATCTTCCTTTTTAACAACATTCTTCACCAACAGATCGATGGCATGGCGATGGGATCGCCGCTCGGCCCAGCCTTTGCAAATGCTTTTCTCACACATCATGAAGCTATTTGGTTGGAACAGTGCCCACCCCTCTTCAAACCCTTATTTTACCGCAGATACCTCGACGATTGCTTCATCATATTCAAAGATCAATCACACCCTGCACAATTTTTGGACTATCTTAACAATAAACATCCTAATATTAAATTCACCATGGAACTAGAAACCAACAGACGCCTTCCCTTCTTAGATGTAACTATCGAACATAACACCAATGGCCGCTTCCGTACCTCTACATATCGTAAGCCTTCCTCTACTATCCTGGGTACTAACCTTTTCAGTTTCATTCTCCTACGCTTCAAACTTAATAGTATTTTGTGTCTGACTGACCGGGCATACAAGATATGCTCAGATTGGACCGGTTTCCTCGCAAAAAATTTGTTATCTTCGTAACTTTTTTCTTAATAATTTGTTCCCTCCCTACATGTTTGATAAGATTCTCAACTCCTATTTGGACGACATCTTTCGTCCTAAAACTCTCACCTCTTCAGCTCCTAAACTTTCAATTTATCTCAAAATCCCCTTTCTTGGCCCCAAAACCACTGACCTTACCAAATCTTTTAGAGAAATTCTTAACTCAGCTTACCCACATATAGAATACAAACCAATTTCGTGTAATCCCTTTAGCGTAATCTCTTTTTCCACCTGGAAGAGCGGATTCCCAAATTGCTTCGATCTATGGTCGTGTATAAATATCAGTGTGCAGACTGTCACGCCTGCTACATAGGGGAAACCTCCCTTCAACTCACGATCAGAATTGAAAAGCATAAGGGTATCTAGTTCAGAACGAGCCTCTCATACAATAACCCAGAAACATCAGCAATCCGGGACCATGCGTTCCAGAATGATCACACTGTCCTAGATAATAATTTCTCAATCTTGAAACCTTTTAAATCCATTAAAGAAGGTCGCATCATAGAATCTTTATTTATACACAGTCTCCGTCCCCCTCTAAATATCACTTCAAGCTCTGCCCAACTACACACGATTTGATATAACAACCAACTATCTCGTTACATAGTTTAATCTTTTATGCTTTCTGCATAAGTCTTGCTTCTTCTCGCTTGTTTGGAAGTGTTGGTGGGTTAATAATTGTTACTATTTATATTATTATGTGAATGTTGTCATTTTTCGTGATTATTATTATTAATATTATTATTATTATTATTATTATTATTATTATTATTATTATTATTATTATTATTATTATTATTATTATTATTATTATTATTATTATTATTATGGTGATTTATTTTATTTTATTTTTTATTTTTTTTTTTTTTTATTTTTTTATTTTTTAGTATACCCTATAACTTATTATTTTTAATAGTCATTTCTTAGTCATTAATATGTATTTTTCATGATTTTCATTTTTTATTTTTTATTTTTCATTTACTGTTTATTCTTTATTTATTATTTTATATTTTTATTTTTTATCATTCATTATAAGTCATATAGTTATTGTTTAACGTTATACTTATCTAATTTTAATCTTAGTTTTAATTTTATTTTTAGTCTACTGAGGATGGATTGGTACAATCCGAAACGTTTAGAATAAAGTTAAGAATACGACCATCTTGTTAATTCACCCATGTATGGAGTTTTGTTGGCAGTGTTCGCCTTTATCATTAAAATTAGATTTCCTAGAAATCAATATATTTCTCATATATTACGAAATCGCTACAACAATGCTGTTCTACGAAACTACCG
>JABUQX010120105.1:0-49219 GCA_015478945.1 Trachelipus rathkii | reverse complement strand
TGTGTCGAATTTATATTATATCGTTAAAATAAACCGAGATTGATGGACTGCCTACATGTGCTTTGGCTGCCTGCCCGCATAAGGGTCAAATAAAAAGTTCTGAACAACTTGATCATGCAAATTAGTTAAAAGCGGGTGAAAATCATTTTTCCCATGTTTAGAGTTGGATTTTCTGAAAGGGAGAGCGCGGTCCCTAAAAAGGATAACGGTCATAAAACTTACATTTCTTTCCGTATTTACTCGGGTAGGTATTATGATGGATAAGGGGCTCATGGTTTATACCACATTTTTTGACTAAATAGTTTACGGTGTCAATGTGAGCATGCTACGTTAATATGTTGAGAGATATGCTGAAAAGTATGGAACAGTTACAGTTGTCTAGGTAAAGTTAGTATATTTAATGTGCTTAAGTGTTGTGGTAACTTGTTTTGAACTGTTAACAGTCTATTATCGGCGTAAGATGTGTGTAGCTTGATCGCTTGAACCATTAGGTTCCTAGATTATGATGGATGCTATGTTAGCTGTTAGTTAATGTGAAACATGTGTATGTTAGGCATCGATATTCAATGACAGTATTAATGGAAACAAGAACTCAGTGGAACTGTTCGTCTAATGTAAACAGTTTGAGTCATATGTAAGTCATGTGTTAGGTTTGTCTTTTTGCATTATTTCTTAGTTCAATGTAATACGCTAGGTCTAATTTTATTGATGGTTTGGAAACCTTATTTACGGTTTAGCATAACTTTCGTTTGATCAGATATAATTAACCACTGTTGTTGGAGAAATTTTAGTAAAGGACTCGTAGTCAGTGTAAGCATTACCGTATTAATATGTTTAGAGGATATGCCTTGAAAAACGTAAGAATAGGTTACGCTTTGCATACCATTTGTTAGTTGCTCTTACTGGTGTTGAGGTGTGAACGTTAATGTTAGACAGTTATTTGCTTTTGTAAGTTGTGAGCCTGTTTGAGGCTTTGTCTCGCTGCTGCAATTATTCTCTTAGTTCCATCGTGACAGCTATGTTAGCTTTATATGATGTGGGAAACAACTTTGGTTACGTCGTTAGCCATACTTTCGCTGGCTTTGTGATGGTGAATTAACCAATGTTAGTGAGCAAATTTATTAGTTACAATGTGTACTGTAGTTAGTGTAAGATTTATTCGTTTAATATGTTAGACGTCTATGCTTGAAAAAGTAAGATTCGGTTACGTTTTGCATACCATCTGTCTAGTTGCGCTTTACTGCTGTTAAGTGTGGAACTTTGTGTTAACGTTAACAGTTTATTCCTGCTTAAGATTTGTTAGGTTTGTCGTTTGTGCATTATTTCTTAGTTCAGTTGATGGCTATGTTAGCTTTATAATGTGAAAACTTGTTACGTAGGCATACTTTCGCTGCTCTGTATGATAATTTAACAATGTTGTTGAGAGATTTTTGGCGTAAATAGTACTGTGGTAGGTAAGATTTAAGTTAATTAGTAGAGGTTGATGCTTTGAGAAAGTACGATTAGGATTACGTTTTTGTATGGCTATGTTAGTTACTTACTATTATTAGCTGTGAACTTTGTTAATGTTAACAGTTTATTTGTGTGTAAGTTGTGCTAGTTTGTCTTTGGCATTATTTTCCTAGCTTCATAGTTACGCTCATGTTAAGCTTTTATTTGATGTGGAAACGTTTGTCTACCGTTAGCAATACTTTGGCTGCTCTGTGATATGATAATTAACCAATGTTGTGAGGAAGTTTAGGTTAATGTTACTGTTTAGTGTAATGATAAGCGTTAAATATGTGTAGGAGTTATCGCTTAAGAAAGTAAGACATTAGGTTATAAGTTGTTGGCATACCATGTTAGTTGCTCTGACTAGTGTTAAGTGATGGAACCTTTGTAATGTTGACGCTTACCCTGCTTAAGATGTTGTTATGGTTTGTTTTGGGCATTTATTTTCTTAGTTCCAGTTGATGCATGTTAGCTTATAATGTCGAAACTTCTATTATGTTAGCATCACTTTCGCTGTCTTCGATGATAAGTTAACCATGTTGTGATAAAATTTGCTAAATATTACTGTTTAGTGTAGAGATCTAAGACGTAATATGTTAGAAGAGTTATGCATTGAAAAATAGAATTAGTTACAGTTTTGGCATACATTGGTAAGTTGCCTCTCTCGCTGTACAGTTGTGGCAACTTTGTTGAAGTGTAACCCAGTTTATTCCTGCTTAAGAGTGTGTTATGTTTTGTCTATTGCGGCAGATATTTTTCTTGTTTAGATGATGCTGATGCTTAGCCTTTATAATGTTGAAATTGTTACGTTGAGCATATATGATTGATCTATTGATAGAAGAACTGGATTTTTAGTGTTATGTTTCATCCAAAAGATTGATACTCGAAATGTGCTTGAATCACGATAGTAACTAGATCAATAGACCAAGGGGATGGCAGGAAGGGATGGATGGTGGTTGAGAGTGGGTTTGATTTAGTGATTTACTGCCTTAGGGTAAGTAAAAACGTTACAATTGTAGTAAAAATATGACCTTAATCAAGATCAATAGATCACAGAATGTCAGGAGGGAGGTTGGATAGTGGTTTGATTTAGTGATCTACTGCTTTAGGGTCTATGTTAAATGTCATTACCATTTTGAGTAAAATGTTTGACCTTAATCAAATAGATCAATAGATCACAGGCATTGTCAGGAGGGACGAGTTGGATAGTAGTTTGAGTTAGTGATTCTACTTGCTTTTTTAGGGGATGTAAAAACCGGTACAATTTTACAGTTATTAGGAACAAAAAACAAACTAAGAATGTTATTATATTATTTCATTATGACTTATTTTTCTTAATGGTTCCTGAGAACACTTTTAAGTTTCGACTACAGATCTCCAATAGAGGGTATAGTAAAGACAGCGCTTTGGCGAGGTGGTGGGTGTGTGTAGACCGAGGGATGGTTTAGTTGAGCTGAGTGAGCTAGTGGGGCGCAGCCGCTTCCCCCAGTCACCCCGTGGCCGGAGCCAACTCCATTGAATTCCTTATACCCAAGTCTTGCTAGAAAGCTCAAACTTCTGCATCCTCTCACCAAAGCTTCAGCTTAATACCGATAAATGTATTTTGTTTTTTAAGCGAGGTGGCCCCCCTGGGAGCAGACCACGCTGCACTCAACTTCTATACACTAAGGTTTATTCATCATCTAACACTTCCAAATTATTAGCACACATACGCATAAGTTCGAGTCGAGCAGGACTGGCTCGGCAAAATCAAAGTCGGACGATGTCTGAAACCGGATGCGAAAAAAAGCAACCCCGGCGCCGAACGGCACAGCCGCGAGTAGCCCGGTAACCAACCATCCTTACAGGACATCGCTTCTTTCGGATACAGAATCCGATTTCCTCCCGGAAATCAATTTTCGAACCGTAATAATAATGCATATAATAACATGTGTTGTAGTGTATGCGCGGACGCGCGCGGCGCTCGCAATCGCTCTTCTCCCTCGCACCCGCGCATCGGAAGCACCTGACCTCCATGTGAATAAGCGCTTTGGCCCGTAACTCAAATTTGTTTGGAAAGCCAACAGGGGAATAAAGCCGGGGCGTACCGCTACCGCTCGTCGGGGGGTACCCCGCTTCTATATACATCCTACAGACCTGAAAATTACACGTTTCGAGCTTTACCCATATATAGATTATATTCAAGGTTTGCAGACCTTATACTCTATTCCTTCATTAACGCCCCGGAAAAGGGTCCCCCCCAGGTCGGTTAACCGTACCCAATACTACCCCGTTAATACCTATAATATATAATATATTATATTTAATATATATCATATATCATACTAATTTATAAATATCACATAATATATTATAATATATATATATAATATTATACTATTATTATATATACATTAGTATGATTTTATATCATAAGATATATATCATATATATATTATAATAATGATATATATATAATAATATAATGAATGATATATTATTATAATTATATAATATAATATAACAGTATATATATATATATTAATAACAGTTCAGAGAGATATATGATATATAATATATATATATATATATATAAATAAATAGAATATATTATATTAATTATAGTATAATATTAAATAGATATATAAAATAGAATCACGGAATGGTATATACGTTAACTATTTAATATCATATATATTATATGTATATATATTATATATATATATAAGATATTATATATTATATATAAACTTGCAGCGAAACTCCGCATTGCCAAGCTTAACACGAGCTGCCAATAATAAAATAATAATAATTAATAATAATATAATAATAAATTAATAAATAAATACATAATGAAAATAATAAAATAATTAATTAATAATAATAATAATAATCATTCAATATAATAATAAGAATAATTACTAATAATCAATAATAAGAATGAGATCACATATTATATATTATTATTAGTATTATTATTAGTATTTTTTATTATATTAACTTATTATAAGGTAAGGGAGGTATTATATTATTATTATTATATTGATTATTATTACTCATTGATAATATACATCAATAATAATAATATAATAATACATTAATAATATAATAATAATAATATAATCAATAATAATAATAATATATAATATATAATAATAATAATAATAATAATAATTAAAAATCGGTAAAACACCAAGCAAAGACGGGTACGGAGCTTCGGAACCCAGAGGAGAAAAGAAATAAGAATATATACTATATATACTATTATATATATATAATATATATATATATATAATAATATATATTATATATGATATAATATATATATATATATAATATATATATATATATATTATATATATATATATATATATATATATTATTATTATCATCGTCATCATGGATTAGTCATAACGACAAGGTGTCAACGAATACTGTATTTATATTTAGTAAAAATTTAGTCCTTCTATTTGGGTTCTTAAAATCCTTTTCCCAAGAAACTTCAGTATTTTCGTTCACGAAAGAATGATTTAGCGAAAAGATATGTAAAACTGTGTTTACATTCAAGAGACACTGTAAATGATATGCAGTGTTTTTCACTTCTATATTATGATATACTATGATATACTATATTATATATATATATAAATAATATATTATCGTATATATATTATATTATCATAATATATATATATAGTATATATATTAGTATATATATATAGATATATCTACGATATATGATATATATATATATATATACTTAGTATATATATGAGTATTGAAAGAAGAGTGAATATTATCAATAATTCATCGCCTATTTTTTAAATACCTTGTAGTATTGTAGCGTGTTGTGTGTGTGATTGTGTGTCGTGCGTCAGTGAGTGTCGTGTGTAATATCAAGTAAGAGACGAGAGTTGTTTTCCGGCTTTACTTTTAATCTTTTGCAGACTCCGATAAACTTATAGAGTACTATGACTCCTTAACCGTACCCTTACCACTTATTCACAACTATTATGAGATCCACCCCCCATGTGATCTGGAATAAATACCTAATAGAAATCTTTTTAATTACCCTTTTGAGATCAGATCAGCCAGAGGTTTCGGCCTATCGTGGATTCGTCTTGTTGGTGTTTTGACTGCAGGCAAGCAACATTAGTCTAACTCATGTTCAATAAGGCTCCCTACTGTCTTGTGTCTAAAGAGAAAAATTATGCACACATCAAAACAATAAAACTCAGTTACATGGTTGCAAATGAACCCTTTTTAAAATCGTTTTATCGTTTCTATGCCAACAATTATAAAATAGCCCTTATTCCAAACAATGGCTTTGTTTGGTTCTTTATGCTAGGAGATTAGAACAAATCCACTCTTGGATCCTTGCAAAATCAATCTAGTGAAAATGTATAATCATATCAAAAGACTCGAAATAAAACGAACGATTCGAAATCATCGATTTAGGGGAAGGGATGTTGGATGTAACATGACGATTTGGATTTGCAGAAACACCAGGATGTCCCTTTGGCGCTGGAGCAAAGTCGCACGAATACAAGCCTTGTGGCTAATAAACCTTTAGAATTATATCAGGTTTTTATTCCAATTAAAATAGTTCTTGTTGAAAGAAATAAGAAGAGTCTCCGACCTATAAATTTCACCTCCTAACACTAAAAGGTACGTTGAATTTTCTAACATACCGGCACTAGAGAAGGTGTATAAAATATAAATACTATATATATATATATATATATAATTATAATATATATGATATATACTATATATATTATATATATATAAGTATACTATTATAATATAATTATATACTATATATATAAATATATGATATATATATATACTTAAATATATTAATATATATATATAGTATATATATATATTATATATATTATATATATATATATATATATATATTATAATATATATATATATTATATATAATAAGATAATATACATATATTATAATATAATATATATATATTATTTATATAATATATATAGTATATATAAAAACTATATAATATATAATTAGTAATGTATATACTATTCATAAGTTACAGATAACCACTCGCAAACCGGGCAGACACCCCTATTCTAAGATGTGGAGTACTAAAACGCCCACCAGTGAAAAACCTCTGGGGTCTCTCGCTTAGTTGGGCAAGTGCTCTACTGATGAGCTATCGAGGGGGCGCTATTTTGGTGTTTGATCTATTCCTACTTGAACTATGCGATGAAAATCTTCATATGAGTCTACTGCGCCGAATATATTATATTCATTATTCACATAATGTGATTCGTTGTGCCGCTTCATCAAACTTCTGTACCCAAAATTACATATGTTGTAATTTATTTTCATAATTATCTTCAAATTTATTTATTTTTACAAATACGGAGAATTCAAAAATGACTAAACACGAATTTGTAGCTAATCTATTACTGTTAAGAAAATTTTTAATTTTATATAAAAAGAAATAAATGAAAAAGAGTCCTTAGAAAATTTTGTTGCTTCACCACTTGATTTTTTTTTTTTAAATATAGAAAAATTTGTTTCTCTCATATTTTAAATGCAGACATATCTTAGTAAATTTCCTTATGTCAATAATCCTATATCAATAACCCTCGCAAGTGTGTTACCAACTGCCACGATAACCTAAAAGGAAATCCATCATTTTACTTCTAAATTACGTATCATCCCCAGAATTAGACATGTCAAGTATATTAGAAGCAGAGTAACCTTTGGCAACCTTCCCCGCTCACACTCGGGTCAAGGGACAGAAATTTTAGTCAGTAAAAAAATATTTTAATCAGTAATAAAACTTGAGAATGCTAACACACACTCACAGTGAGGGTTCGGGTACGAAACCCCGCAGGGGAGATTAAATTCCTTATCATATTACGAACTGTGAGTGTGTAGTTAGCCCAGTTCTCAATTTGTTACTGATACTAATTTTCTCTGAAATTCAAACCCATGTTGCCCTGAACCTTGACCCGAGTAGTGAGCGGAAGGTCTGCCAACCGTCGCTGTCTAAACTGACATGACGAGAAGCCGCAGAGCATTCAGCTGTCCGCAAGGCGAGGGCTAAGGTCCAGTACCTCTGCATAATGTCCTAGGTAGAAAATTACCTGGCGGCAGTTCCACTACATAGAGTAGAATGAACGGAGATGGGGAATTTATTATCTACATAATATATATATATATATATAGTATATTATATACAAGTATACTATATATTATTATTATAATATATATATATATATAAATATATATATATATCATATATATATATATATATTTCATTTTTTTATTATTGAGAAATTATAGTCTCTGTCCACATGATTGTCCTACATTTTTCCCTTTTTGCTATTGCTTCCTTTTCTAAAAATATGTGGAACCCGTCTACAGATTAATAGAAAAAAAAACACAATTTTATAAAACAAATGAAACAAAAATATAATTCACTAAAAAATATGCCTGATGAATTAAGGATCTGAGAAGAAACATAAAGAGAAAAAACAGGTTAAAGATTGGTCCAACTAACTTACCACACACACGACATGACATACAGTACACCTCGGCACACACACACAACGACACATACCTATCAGCTTCCATACCCACCACCTCGTGTGTGACCAAACACACACAAGCCATCAGTCTATCCTCCGTCAGTCTCCGACCAAATGCAGTGGCACAAACAGACTACATTTTCACACAACTATTTAATATAGAAAACCCATTTTCAATGCTATTTTTATTTAGAGGTGTAAGTGTTCATTTAATTGTTTGAGAAAGTAGAAATACTTGTTCGAGATTTTTCCAATTTTCTAAAAATTTTACTAAACAAAAGTAATTCTTGTCGCAGTAGAACCTTTGAGCAATCTGAACAGCTTATGTTTAATGTTCATCATTTAGTATATACTATATACTATCATATATGATACTATTATATATGTATTATAAGTATAATATATATTATATATATATATAATATATGATATCATATATTATATATATATATATAATATATAATACTATTATATATATATATATAAAATATTGTATACTATATATATATATATATATAATATATATACTATATATTTAATATATATATATAATAATATATATATATATTATATATATATATTATATATAAAATTTACGCTGAAACGGTATTCCGCAGCTCAAATATCCATTAAGTAATTTTCACAACCTAATCTGAGGGGTCCGTACTGTAACTACTGTTAATGGCTGATTACTTTTCTTCTTTCAAGTCATTAACTAACATAATTGTCAATATTCGCTAGAATCTGATGAATTTTTTAAGGCATACTTTTAAGATATAAATTTATATATAATTTTTTAGACAATTAAAGTATAGATTATTTTACTACAAGACGATTCGAAATTTTAGAGATATAAAGATATGGTTTGAATTGTTATTAGAACTATAACATGTAAAAATATTTAAAACTCTACGTAAAAACCAAGTTTAACATATAAATTTTCTAAGAACTCTTTAAACCAATCGAGAAGTATGTAACAGAATTTAATTGTATAGAATATAAAAGTTAGATAAATTCATTATCCCGTACCATTTAACTCAATCGTATTACGAAAGGCCGATAAATTTGTCTGCAGTCGCATGTTACGCTATAAAATATTTGCGAATAATAATCTTGTTGTTCAGCTTTCACTAGTTCTAAAAGCTACACTAGTTTAAATGCATTTAAGGTGTACTGAAAAAACACACTTCAACTTGGAAAACACATCTCACTCATTACATATAATCACACAGAATTCCTGTCAAGAATATAATACACATTCTCACATTAAATTTAGAGTATTAACTAGGACCCAATAACGTAGAACCATTTAATAAAACTGTAATACTAATATCAAAGCAATAATTTACAGCTAATAAATTTCTCTCATTGAAACCTTGCTGTAGGGCATAAAATTAAGATTTCTTGTAAAAGAGAAGCGGAATCAAGATGACATTACATATTTTCTTTATTTCTTTTCATTTATTATTTATGAATGACGCTTTTCATTGTAAAGATTGTCTTTAGCGATACTCGGCATGAATTTCTTCGCCTCAGATAATTAAAGGCAGATTGTTCTCTCTATCTCTAATATTATATCATATATATATATATATATAATATATATATCATATATATATATTATATATATACTGTATATAAAGATAATTCGTAACATATATATATAATATATTATTATTATATAATATATGATATTATATATGAATATATATTTGCATATATGTATAAATTTGAAACCCAGCAAATATTCTATATACTATATACTATATATATATAGAATTTATATATATATATAATAGATATAGTAATAGATGATAAATGTAATATTTCTATATTATATATATATATATTATATATATATATAAATATATATATATACAATTCACATGTAAAAAGAGTTTGTTGCGATACAGAGTTATTTAACTGTTAACCAGAACACAAAATCCAATTTTTCACCGGAAAAGATTTATTTTCAATTTTCACGGAATTATTTTATAATTCAGACGAAGAGAATTTAAAATTTCTTCAATGACTCGACGACATCAGGTATGCTCTCTCTACTCTCTCTCTACTCTCTCTCTCTCTCTCTCTCTCTCTTCTCTCTCTCTCTCTGTCTCTTCTCTCTCTCTCTCTGTCTCTCCCCTTCCTCTCTCTCTCTCTGAACCTCACAGCAGCTAATACTGTAGTTCCCACTCCTACTTTAAAAGGACATGTTTTGGACCTACCAGGAATTGAAAGGTGCCAACAGGCTTCTTGTTATTCATCGTGCCCAGCCTTAAATCGACATTCAAAATAAATACTACAAAAGGATTAGTTAGTAAAGATCTTTATTTATACATATATACCAACTCCTCCATATTATTATGAATATATAATATATATATCTATATATATATATATATATATATTATATATATATATAGATTATATATATTATATATTGATAGACTATATATTATAATATAGGATATACTTAGCGGTATATAGATCTATTAATATATATATAATATAATATTATATATAATATATTACTATATATAATATATATATATTATATATACTTATATATACTATTTATATATAAAATATAATATATACTATATATATAGTATAGTATATAGTCATATATATATATATGATATAAATATATATATCTATATATTAATAAGTAATATATAGTACTTATAATAATATAAAATAATTTATAATATATAGATTATATATATAATATTAATATATATATTATTAAATATATATATATATATATATATATATAATATAATATATATACTATATTATAATATATAATATCATATATATATATTTAACTATATATATAATATTCATTGTTGATAATGAAATTTTTCCTTCTTCGTATTCTTTTAGCGTTACTTTTTCGCTTATTTTTCATTTATCTTTTATAATATAGTGTGGACACGGAGAAACAGATGAAAAAAAAATTGCGGAAACAAATAAAGTCGAAAAGTCATGTCCATCGTGAATAGGTAAGCTGAAAGCTGGAGGAAGAAAGTCCAAAAAGGTAAAAAGTTTAAGTTTCTTCACTAGGCCTGTATATTATTAAAAAGATAAAATGGTATGCTAAGATTCACAGTCCACATACCGAACAGCTTGCACCACATACAACAATATACACACACACCTACACACACACACACCATATAACCCTGTATCCGTCAAGCCCATGTGTGCACAAAACACACACAACACACACACACACCACACACACACACACCTAATCCAGCCCTCGTATCGTCAACCCATCTGTGGCACAAATACACACAGCACGCACATCCCACCTATCCTCCTTCCAGTTTACCTTTGACCCGTTAAGTGATAGCAAACCCAAACTTACCACGCCCAAACATTTATATGTTGAGATGCATTCCATGTTATTCTTTATTCATGGTTGGAAGTGTGTGATATTATGAACAGTGAGAAAGCTGAGAATACTGGATGAATTTCAAATTTTGAAAACATCATTAAGAAAGTAAGTAATCTTTCAGAGGAAGATGTTAGAATTGAAATTATTAAGAGGATCCATCATTTTGCATATTATATATAGGCTATATTATTATTACATATATATTTATAATATATATATATAATATATATATTATCATACTATATATAATATATATATATATACTATATAATATATATATATATATAATCAGATGGGTAGCATACTGCAATTAAACCGCAGGTTCAATTTGTACTAGTAAAATAACTCCTGATGATTTCACTTAACCTTAGGATTAGAAGTTAACCGGCCTCCGCGAACGGGTATTACCAAGCGTGTTACCACTTGACCAACGAATAGCTAAAACAATACGATGACCGTTAAACCTAAAAGGAGGCTCTATTCATAGGACTAAGAAGATGCGTGCTGAGGGTATACTTGTCCCCTAATGCCATACGTTAAGTCCTTATTCCTACTGAATAGAGCACTCTTTCATAGGTTTAAGTTACGCATCGTTTTAGCTCAAGTGGTATCACGCTTGGCATACCGTTCGGGAGGGCCCGGGATCTAATCCTGGTAGTGAAGAATCAGCTCGCAAGGAGTTACTTTTACATATGTATAATATATATAGTATATATATTAATATATATATCATATATTATTAACCAGCAATTTGCATTCAGCTATTATTTTAATATAGTTCTAATTACAATTAATATTGACGAAGACTCCAAGCCATCCAAAAAATTGTTGAGTAGTCTAAATAAGTTTAGGAGGTTCACCCCTCACAAACTCGCCTGAGCCCTACTTGGCCCCATTTGATCTCGATAAGTATATATATAGTCATAATAATAAATATCATAATATATATATATAAGTATATATATATACTTATTCATATATATAAACTTATAAATAAATATACATCATCTATTACATCATTATTAGACACATTATGATTAATATAATATATAGAAGGTGGGTACAATATCAAGATCGTGAGATAGTTAGCTGAAACAAACGATATCATTAGGATAATCCGTTACCTGGGTAAGAGGCGCTCCAGAGCTAAATCACCCGTCGTTGGAGATGTGCATGCACAAGTTTGAACTGAAAATCTGGGAGCAAATGCGAAGGAAGCAATCTTGATTAGCAGCTTGCAATGATGCCAAATTGAGGATTCAGCTCATAGGAGTAGTAAAAAGTTCAAGATGTGAATTCAGCTGCAGTGGGATAGGAAAATGAAACAGGTGATGCAGTCGGTTAAAAGGGTAACACGAGAAGAGCTCGTTGGCCTTGCAAATGTACAAATAAAGCCAGGATGGATGCAGAGTTTCAAAGTAAAGATCTGTGGGACAGTAACTAATAAGTCAAGAACACACATAAATACATAAAGGTGCGCGTGGGGGCGGTGAGGGGGGTGAGAACAACGTAAAAAGTAAGTAAACGATCGAACCAGATTTGTGAAAGGAGCCAGGAAATATGGCACGTACAAGAGGAATCCCGGGGGAGCTCTTCTGGAAGGTAAGCGTGGTTGACAAGGTTAATGAAGGAGACATAAGGGGAATCTGCGTCGAATGTTTTATAATAGGATGATGCTTATTGTAGGCATGCATGCGAACATCGGACTGTTGAGGGAACCGTGTGCCGAAAGAACACTTCTCCCAAAAATGCCTGATTAATGTTATAATTCAGCTAAAATTTAATATAGTGGAATGGTTGTTATGGGCAAGCTTTCCTTAGGTTCATATAGAAAAGATGCATTGTTGTCAGTGAGATATTTATGTTTGTCAAAGGATGTAAAATAATGGTAAATATTTTACCGATCCTGATGAAACGTGGTTATAAAAAGTTTTCGCACAATGGAATAGTTATGTAAAATTGGTAAGAAGCATAAGTTCGGGACTTACGGTTATCACGATATATTTGAAATAATGCATAACATAGCTAAGGGTCAACATTGATATCATAGTTTTTGCTAAGTTTAGCATCTTCGTTTATAATATGTATGTGATATTCATATGATAAATGCTTTTTATATATATTTATCGTTAAACTCTTTGCATATTATTATAAAATATTTTAAAATTCGTATGTGTATATTCTTAAGTTATGTTAAATATACGGTATTTACTTCAACACGTGTTTCTAAATAATGGATCTTCTAATAATCTTCACAGTCAATTTGATGTTAAATTTTGTATGTAAATGATTATGTACTTAGTGATCATACAATATGTACCGTGAAATAAAATCTTATTTTTAAATTTTAGCTTTTCTATTCACTTTCTTTATACAAAGGATGTTTTTTTAAAATGAAATAAATTGAAATGACTTGTTATGTCACTAACATGCATGAATACGATTCATAGTGAAAAATCATGGTTGAAGAATGTAAAATGTATTTCTAAACTGTCCCTTTCTCTATTCCATAAATAGAACTCTTCCAATAAACGATTATCCTATCTCTGATTTTCAATATCATTGTACATTCACTTCAACACTAAAAACAATAGTCCCTAAAATTAACCTATAACAAATAAAACATAAAAACATCCCATAATGTATAGAGACAAAAATAAGTAAGCCACCCTCCGGAAGCCTATCGAGACTGTACGCAGGTCAGCTAAGACTAAAAAACGATAAACGTTACATTGGTCATCGCAAAACCCATCCAGCAGATATCTCGCCGGCTGGTCAATAAAATAAACATAAAGTAAATATACAGAGCATTGACTAACTTAACGTCATATCTCAACCCTCATATAAAGAAAAAAAACAATAACCGATAGCCTCCATACATGCTAACAACCATAGCAATGCTTTAAAAAGTTTTCAGTCATAACATGCAGTTTATTCTTAATAACACCCACCCAATAAAAAACCCACCCACCCAAATTGGCCTTAAGTCCAAAATAACATAACACGTTATTCCAAACCATCCAACACATTTATATGTATACCAATCCAATCCTTCGAAATTGTTTCTACAGTGAGTCAAATCAAACCAACCCTCTGTGTCAAACCATGGCCAAAAATAAAACAACAACTTTACTATGAATGTTTTATAGATTCAAAATGCATGCTTTCTGAAATTTCCTGTATGCCCCCTGATTCTGTCTCCCGTGTCTATGAAGAATTAATAGTCTCTGATTATTCAAAAGATGTAAATATTTGAGACTTGTAGGCATGTCCCCTCTGAGAATTGCCTTTCTACAGAAACTCCTAACCCCACCCTCTCCTGTTTATAACTGCTACCCTTCAAAATACGAAAATCATCCTTCTTATGTGCACTCTCTCCACTTATCTATCAGTTTACTCGTGAAAAAAATTAAGTGCAATCAAACTTGCACCCTATATTTCCTCTACTTGACCTTAACATAGCATATATACAGTTATTACTTAAACTTCCTTTCCGTTTAATATCATTGCGTATATACTTTCCCCCTTAATACCTAGAAAAACTGTAAACTCATTTTCCTTGTACGTCCATTACTATAAACATTTCATTTTGTTATATATGGGTCTATATAGACACCGAAACTTTTTCTTGTATCCCCAGACTTGAAGCAAAATACCAATATCATTAATGGGAAATAAAAACATTTATAGCATTACCACTTGCCCAATTTATTACTATAAAAATTAGTAATTACGTATTTTTCAAAAACATTTATTTTGAATCGTTATACATTACTATCCAATCACAATTCCTTACTGCCAAGTTATTTTCTAATTTATGAACCAATCATTTTACCATACATACTTACTCTCTTTCATCTGCGTCAAAACATAATCTTTTTCATTGATTCTTCTTCTTATCTCCAACACCATAAATATCATGGCTATTCACTCTTCCACCATAATTGTCTGTACCCATTTTAAAAAACACTAACAGGATTTAAAAAATTATGATTCTTAAATGTACTAAAATTTAAATTTACATACATGATTTCATGGTAATTTTGGGAGTCTATTAAACCTACTATATCCCAGTTCAATAAAGCTCATACAAATGCACTCATAGCTAACTTTTGTATAAAATGTCATTTTGAATCTAAATTCTTTTCTGATATTAAATGCAAATTTGGTCCCATTATATCAACATTTTATATGTTTTCAATAAATTATAATTATTATATTATGAACATTAGTTTTAACTTCTCACCTGCACTTCTAACTCCATCCACTCAATTCATTATCGACGCTAATTAACTTGTCTAAACAAGGCTAGTCAATTCTTGTAAGGTTCATGAGCCACTGGGCTTTCCATATAAAACGATATGTTCTAGGCTATACAAATTAATAAAATACAAACATCTATTATCCTTCTATTATGAAATTGTTTAATCCGACAGATGCTATCGCTATAAAAAATTTAAAACTCCTACCCATGCTGGAACCATATAGCTACTTTTTTCATTTAATTATTTGCATGCTGTCTCGATTTCTATCACCATTTCCACATTTAATTCTTTGACATTTGGTCACGGAAGTAAACATAAATAACTATCTTTACCTATTAGTACATTTATTTAGCTCTACTCACGTATATCTACATTCCACACATTCAACATATTCACATTATGATATGTTTAAATTCAGATACATTATTATAAATGATATTGAATAATTGCTTTATATATATTAATCAGGCCACGAGAGATCCATCCCATTCTTCCTTGCGATATAAAAATGAAAATATTTGTTTAATTTCATATTCCTGAATGGGGGAGGGGTGATGCCCAGAGCGATGAACCTATTTATTCCAGATATATGTCAACTTAAATTAAAATATCTCCTTTATTTACTTATACATTATGTTGCTTTTTAACATTCTTAAACTCTATTAAACATCTTTTGTTATAAAGTTATTTCATACAATAACATGTTTTACTGCGTTATGGCTTTTCCATTCCATAATTCTAAGCCAACTATGAGATAACATTAAGTTTATAATAATACCTAACCTAACCATAACAGCCAGATTCAAAAAGAATTATCCATATCTAAAGATTTCCACCCCATATCACCCTTATACTCATCCTTAACCAGACAAGTGCTCCAAATATAGGCACTGAATAAAACATAGTTAAGACCTTTATGACTCGAGTCAGCACTAACTCCTCTCTGCAATATAAGATACTTTGTACCAGAATATTCTCATCCACAAGTCATAAAGCAAGTATATTGAAAAATAAAATACTTTTCTCATAGACATCATTCTATTAATACACCTTAAAGCCCTCTTCCCCAATTCCTGCGACCTTAACCAATGACAAAAAATTTCCTATGAAATCATCACACCTTCTTATAAATACCATTCCTCCACTTTAATCTTATTTATATCTCATGAATGAAATCCCTAAATACTGCTATAATTCTTGACCTTTCTAAGTCCTATATCAATTTCTTACCCCACCTTATTCACATAACATATTGTGACACATTCTAAATCTCAATCTCTTGTATCTCACCTATTCACATTAGTCACTCACTCATTCGACTACGACTAGCTCTCTCATTTGCTTACCTTTACCATATCCTATTATATTGTTGAAATCAAGTATCCCATCTAAGGTATAAATTCCTTATAATATGTTTCCACTAATGTGAGCATATTAGCCAACAGCCTTCTCTAGAAATATAGCTTAACAAGTCTAACCTATAGTAGACCACACACAAAATAAACTATGTCATTAAAAACACTTAACTTAGCCTAAAATCTGTGCCAACATTATGAGTACCCTCACATAGTAATTAGGACAAATACCTGCTCCCTTCTATGTAAAAAACTATGGTATCACCTGCCTGAGCTTAGCATCCTAGAGCAAATCAATAGTCAAATTCAAATGTTTCAGCTATCAAGGTTTTAGTGTCAACAAAACATAACTCTACGAGTAATATAAGCCTCTCCGCATTCAACTCCAACCTTAGTTCACCCAGTCCTACTAACGTCACAACAATACCTCCTAACTATGGAATAGCCCGATCCATAACCATGATAGCGCTGTTAAATATTACTAGTAATAATGCCAAATACACACCATCAGCACATAACTAAATCCCCCCGACCAGAAATTAACTAATCATCATACCACCAAATATACGTTCCTTCGAAGATAGTACCCATGATATGCAATCCCCTTTTCTGAAACAAAACTTATGGGACTGTCTATAAACCAATTCAGTATGAGTTGCGTCCGAATCCTAAACTCTGGAACACCATCTCTCCCCCTATGAATAATATAATGAATAACAAATTCATAACACGACATCCCACCACCTGTCAGCAAAGAGTTGTCCCCTCCCTGACACAATGAGACCACAGAACATGTCCTGCGAAACTGCTTGAACTTGTTGCTAGCTACAATCATTCCATGTTTGAACACCAGCTGCTTAAGGTGACATAGACCTCAGATCAACCCACTTGCTCATAATGGGAGTGGGGTGCGTACATTAAAAATGTACTACATATACCGTATATGAAATCATCATGCAAAAATAATTATCAAACTTTTTCCTTCAACTGGTTCTTTCTGACCTCATTTTGTCTCTGTACCACTCTCGCCCTCACTGTATGTCCCCACTCACCGTTTATCCATAAAAAATTTGTGTAACTTACGAAATAAAAATGACTTGGTGTAAATGGAAAATTATAACAAAAGAGCGCAAGTCTGGAGTCAAGCTGAACAATTCTAAAATTGAGAGAGCAGTGTAAAGTTAGGCAAAATCTTTACTATATCTGGCACAGCCTCTTTCAATCTTAGACAGTTAACAAGTCTAGAAGTAACTCCCAGAGGTTTTATCTAACATTGGTCTTGACCATACCAATTAATATGCTTAGGTTGGTAAAGACTGAGTTCTCTAATTAAATTATTCCACATATGGATTTTAAAATTTAAGAAAAAATAAAAAAAAAAAAGGCATTTTAAAATAAAAAAATATTTTTCCCAACTTACTAGTTAACCGACGATAGTGGATATACCTTGCGCCTTACAAAAATTCTATTATTTATTTTATTTTTACAGCATTAATTTAATAAATTCTCAATGACATTCATCACGTCATGAAAAATATGAGATTAAAAGAATAAGAATACAGAAGAAATCAGATAGACGAATCAAGAGCACTATGGATAATTTATATATTATTTTAATGTAATATCAAAATAAATATATAACGTTTGTCTATATGTTTACAATTAGGATTCATTTCAAATGATTTAGAATAAGTGTCACGTGACAAAGCCTTGCGACACCGAGATGTGACTTCGAGACTTTGTCGCACTATGAATTTCGAAGTCGAAAATCATTACATAATTAAGCATTAGTAACTTAGTAACACAAAGTAATATATATATATATATATATAATATATAATAATATATATATTATAATATATATATACTATACATATACTAATAATAAATATTAGGTATATATATAATTATATAGTAATATATAATTAGTTCCATATATATTCCTAATAATAAAACTCTTTATATACTAAATATATATATAATACAATATAATATAATATGATCATAAATTTATATAGTAATATAATATATATATTGTATATTAGTAATAAATAATATATTTTCCTATTATACATATATATATATATATTTATTATAGAAAATATATATATATTAATTATATTATATACTATATATAATATATAATATATTAATATATATAAATATATGATATAAAGTTAATATATTATAGTATTAATTATATAAATTAGTATATGTAAATAATAATAACAAAAATCCAATTGCATAGCTTATACTGACTAAGGAAAACAAAACTTTCCTTGCATTATGACCAAAATTTGCTTACTAAATTGATTTCTTCTGACCTGTAATCTTTGTGAATGTGATGAGTTTTATACAATTTATGATCCCCATTTTTGGTGATAAAATTCTGAAGTTGATTGGTAAGAAAACATTGTTTAGTCATCTTATGAAACTCCACTTTAGGATATAAACTTGTCTGAAGAAATAAATAGATATAACATTGATACAAATTTCAAATTAGAAGTGGTTATAACAATTCGTTTTCCTAATTTTAACACACTTAGTAAGAAGCCCAGCAAATTGCTTATGTTGGAAAATACTTCTTCAATTTTTAGGTATAACCTTTTTGATTTTTAAATAGTCTATTCTATTAAATTTTTTAATAAGGAAAGCTCTATTATAAAAGCTATTAACGAATGAATATCAGTAGAAAAGCTGAAATAGGCATAACATTTTGACAAATGCATACTGTATAACAACTACATTTCATAAAAATATGTTTGACCGAGGAAAACCTAAGATTCCTGGAGCCCCCTTACATAAATAAATGCAGAGCCCATTTGATATGTATATGTTTATTATATTTGCCATAATCTGGGGGCCCCTAATATATTGGAGCCATGTGCAACACAAATGGTATGCTAGCCCTGGTTTATATCGTCCACTATATTTTGAAGATTTTGTGGCACTTTTTCTAAGTAGAAGTTTTCCAAAATGAACCTAATAAAGTGCGACATATTAAAATGTCATGTTTACTTCTTTAATGAATTAATTGTATGGCTTTGTAAAATAATACATAAATTAAGACTACCCATTAATCTTAGTCATTAATTATTAGTCACCAATTTGCACAAGAATGTTACATTTGGATACATCATCCATCATAACAAAAATATCTGCGAAAAACAAGAAGAAAAGACTATTAGATGAATAATAGAAAATAGCATAAACATGATTAATGATATTGATAGACTAACGATGTAAATTGGAGCAATTGAGTTGTACCATCCTTTATAGGACATACAAATTGATGTATTTAAATAGAGCTAAAATATCTAATGTCTGAAATATAAAAAGATATTTCTTGGAATGAAATGTAATTAAGGAATGTATATTCATGAGAATTTTAATTGAAATAAAATTACTGATTGAATTGAAGAAATCCTAATCCCTCACACCTACCTTATTTCTTACCTTTAATTAAATTGATAATCTATCGGGAGAGAGAGTTTTAAAAGGAAACTTCCATCTCACGCTTCGAAATATATATATAATTATATATATATTATCATATATAAATATATAATATATTAATTATATTAATATATTATTATATAATAAGATATAATATATTATAATATATATATACTCTATACTATTTATATAATAATATATTTTTTTATTTTTTTGTTTTTTTTTTTTTGTGACTGGGGGGTAAGCATAGTAGATAGAGTGAAAAAGTTAAAGAATTGTAAATCTGCAGGTTAAGATTGAAAAATTACTGGGTATGAAATGGATCAAGAAACGCATGCGAAGATCGTTAATTGAATTGGATTTGTGAATGTTAATATAGAGTTTAATGGAGTATATAGATTCCATGTGAATGGAGAGAGAGCAGTTAAATAGTACCTCTTAAATAACGGTGAAGGGATAGAGAAGGACTGTTAGCAATTAATATTATAAGGATATATAGATACTTATTTGAGTGTTTGTAGGAAGAATATGCTGGTAATTTTGTCGGAAAGAGTGCGTCGAAGGACTGAAAAGACTGATGGTGAAGAACAAGGTGACTTTAGAAGTAGAGGATATTATATATATAATGTAGTGCGATCAAATCTTTACATTTGAAACAAAATGATTGAGAAGAAATATTAGGAGTAGTAAAGAGATAAACTGCTTAATTTAGTTTATGGCTTGCAGCTAAGCTGTAGAAAAGTAATAGTGAAGCACTACTTGGCAATATGTTAGTAAGTATATGTGTAGTTGTAAGCTTTCTAGAAATGGAATCAAAATTAAATATATAATTAAGTGAAGTGTATATAAGAATAAATTGATGTCATAAGGTGAATTGTTAGTATATATAGCTGGAAGTATATCAAGTTGGCGTTTCATTATCTTGTTATTTAATTGAATATGGATGATTAGTAAGAATTTAGAGTATGTGAGTATATATACTTGAGCATGGAAAATGGATTATAGAATGATGAGAGTAATTGGAGGATGAGTTAGGGTTGTCTAACAAATTATTGCGATGATTTTGTTCTTGGAGCGAATTACTGATAAAAGTTATGAGTAAATGAATGTAGAGGATTTGACAGATGTGTGGAAAGTAAACTGGATAAGTAGTAAATTTATTAGGTTGTGGATTGAGGACATTCTCCCAGTATTATATAATATAGATAATATTGTGATTATAATACTAGATGGTGAGCAACTGGACAAGTGTCTGAAGTTAAATAATTTAGGTGAGATATTTTAGATGAGATAGAGGATACGGATTATGCAGAGTTAGTGGAATAGTTGTTGAATGCGGAGAAAGTGGCTGTGCAATTAAACGTTGTGAATGTGTAAATAGACTAAGTTGATGTGAGCTAAAGTTTTTGCATTGAGCTTATGTTTACTGTGGTTTTGGATATATGTGAGACATATGGCTATGAACTAAGAATATAATCAAGATTCATGTGTTTCAGTGAATGACAATCTTAATGGAGTCGTGCTAGGTGAAAGAATTAAATAATGAGAAATGAACGTTTAAGAGAGTTGTGTGGTGTAGAAATGAGGGGTAAACGATAAGAGAATAAAATGAAAGTATGGTTGAGATGTTTGGGATCATCTGAAAGAAAGATGATATTCCGTCTTAAGCGGATGTGGATAGCGGCGTAAGGTGTTCTGGAACGACCGGTCTGGAGGAGACCGAAAAAAAGGATTTGAGTCAGTAATGGAATTTCTGCAGGAGAGAAATGGAGGTGGCAGAGGCGAAAGAAAGTGCCTGATAGAGAGAAATGACGTATGGGTTTTGTAGGGGTATGGTTGGGGCCCACCTGGGCAGGGATGAACCTAACTGACGATTTACCATTGATGAGATGCCATATTAAGGGTCCGTATGGGTCCCGTGAAGCTCTAGTGTTGATTTTCTGACGGCACGAGTTCTTACATAATTAATGGTAACTTTTGTCATTTTCTTTGTTTTTGGCTTCTCTTTTCTGATGCATGCAAACGCACCTTACCCCCCCTGTCTTTGTAGGGAAGAAAAAGTAGAGAAGAAGTAGATTAATATATAGATATATCATATATTTCTCCAGAGTTTTCAATATCTGTGATTATTATATAATAAATAAAATTAATATATATATATAATTTATATATATATATTATAATGACCATATATATAAAACAATATAGTTATAGTTATTTTTTATTTGTGTACAGGACTCACCACGGCACTTAAAAAAGTGGCTAAATAGTGCGATAAGATTTCGTAAATGAAAGTCCGGATTTAATCCCTCGTCTACTGAAGATTGAAATAGAAATCATGAATGATTTCATCAATTATAAAATTAAGCAAAAAACTCAACAAATTTAAATAAACTTTTATTGAGAAATTCTTATTATTACTAACAAAATTTCAAATAATTATGAAGAATATTCACATGTTGTAGAAACACAGAAAATAAGTTTACTACTATAAGTGGGAAAATCTTCGTTATAAGATATGATAATTCTTTTTGGAAGGTGTTATGTAATCGTAAGATAGAGAAAATATCGGACGGCATAAATAAGAGTCAGCTGGAACAATCAGTGAGATATGCGAACAGATCGGCTATAACTTCGACAAGTAATCTTGCAAAGAGAGGGTCCCGTGCATATAATGAGGAGTGATATGGATGATGGCCAATTGCGAGGCGTCAAGTTCACTCGGTAAGCGTTTTCTCAGGTGGGGAAGACCACCCCCTGATCGCTGTATATTTCTAAGTTTCGCTCCTCTCTGATCATTCGTCCAGCGCTCTTGCCAATATAAGATTCGAAAACCTGTCGAGAGCAGGATGCATAATCGGTTATGGAGTCGTAGCCTTGTTTCGAATGCCATCTGGAAGTCGACCTGGATACAACTCCGAGAAAAGGAAGTGTGCCATTGTTTTCCTCTCTGAATTCAGCGATTTCGATGCCAGTACACCTTACATGAAGGGGTCCAAACAAAACACTAATTTGTTCTTGCATTGTGTGAATGGAGCGAGCCGAAGAAATTTGCACTGCATCAGCATGATATACCATGTGTTTTTAGAAGAAGTGTTTTAAGCGCTGTAGCGCGCTGGAGCCGAATCGAGAATAATGACATACGAATTGATCTTGGTAAGGAATGTTAGATGTCGAGAAAAGCGCAATCATTATAGCCATAACTTGCTGTGAAAATGATATAGCATGAGGGGAGGTATGGAAATTTTGCGATCAGGAAAACAGCACAGCGCCTCACACTGTTCGCCGGTTTTTTAGAGTCCAGTCATTAAATACTTAGTGACAACTCATCAGAATACTGTGGTGCATTGAGACAGGAGATTTGATGCCGTTGTTAGAGCAGCAGCAGGGCGTGATTTAGAGAAACAGGTCAGAGGCAAGACAAAATTAGGGGACTGAGATTTATCCATTACAATCGCCCTCTAAAAAAAAAAAAAAAGGAGTTTCATATTGTTCCCGACACTAAATCCATTGTTCGACGAATCGACGTTATATAACGGAAATTCGACATCTTTAATTTTTTTTTGTTTGTATCGAGTCGTCTTTCTTAGCGTTTCTCTTAAGTATATCATAAAAATGTCTTGAAAGAAGGGACGATCATATATATATATATATATATATATATATATATATATATATATATATATATATATATATATATATTATATAATATATATATTTTATTTATAATATATTATTAGTAAATATATTATATATTTATAATATATGATTAATATATATAAGATATATAAGATATATATATTAATATTATATAAATAGCTAATATATATATATACATATATATATATATATATAGTATATTTATATTTGATATGATATATATATATATAATAGTATATATATATATATGATATATATATTATATATAATATATATTATATATATTATATATATATATATATATATATAATGGGGGATAGGGTAATGTGAATGATTCAGATGCAGTCCAGTGATCAATGGTTTGTCCTTTTCAACTATCATTCACACATATTCTACAGAGGACTATCTATATAGATTGACACAATCTACTCACTCATTTGTCTCAATCCTCGATTTTAAGCAAATGTCGAATGTTGTGTTTGTGTCCGCAATGACGTTATCTATTCCTGTCTTCTGAATCTTCTACCTTATGGTAGAGAGTCGTGAGAGTTTCTTGCAATCTACCTACGGTTCAATTCATCTCTTCTATTTATTTATTTCCAAGCTTTTCCGACTATCCTAAATTCTCCAGCTGCGTAACTCCAAATAATAGAATATCATTCTCTTATCTTTTCCTTTCTCTGAAATTATCATTCTTAACGATTTCAATGTTCATTATCGTCATTGACTTACATCCAGTTCTCAAATCACAGCTTGAACTAGACTACTTCTCCATTCAAAAGTACCCTTGAGTAGATGGGGTAGTTAACTACTCGTATCTATGAACCTAATGTTGTGGCTGAGCATCCCGAAGGAAGATGGATGGAATTCTACCTCGGAACATTTTGCCCATATATGTGCATAGGTTGAGAGCTCGTGTATTATTTAATGCCGAACCAAAGTAAAATACAATAAAAATAAATTAAAATATTTATACCCAAAGCTAATATAATTCTATATATATTATCTATATATTATAGTATATTATAATAATATAGGTAATAATATAATAATATATATATTATATATATATAAATATATAGGGTGTGATGTAGAACCAGCAAACAACAAAACAACAAAAAACAACGACCAAATAGCAACCAAAATATAACGTCATCAATATGATGACGTCATACCTTGGCTGCTGTTGGCCCTCTGTGAGGTCCCAAATACCCTAACAACCAATCCAAGTGTAAGTGTGGCCTTTAATCTATGCTTTCTTTCCCCCTATTAATAATATATTAATATCATATATATTATATATATATATGATATAATATAATATATAGTATTAATATATTATATTATATATATATTATATATATATATATATATTTAATGTATATATATATATATATTATATATATTATATATATATATACTATACTATATATATAGTTATATATAGATCTTATATATATATATATTATATATATCATTATATTATAGTTTATATTAATATATATCAAAATCATTATATATATATAGTATATTATAATATATATATATATATTATTAATATAATATATTATAATATGATATTAATATATTCATAATATATGCGTGTGTGTGTTGTGTGTGTGTGAGTGAGTGTAAGTCGTTTGTGATGTAATGGGTCTGTAGGTCAGAAAAGATGTTAGATAGCCCGACCATGAAAAAATATAATATTCATTTTCCTTGATGAAAATTATTTGTTAGGGAAATTAGAAGGATGAATGATTGTCGTTACACGTAAAAGCATTTTAAAAGCCTCCTAAAAAACACAGAGTTTAAATAGAGAAAAAGAATGATGAATCAAACAAACTAACTGGAGGAATCCCCTAAAATTGGAAACCAATCTGAGCGAGCAATTAACAAACAACCTTTGAAAGTTTTATGCTAGAAATGATCTAACCGAATATTATAGAGTATATATATATATTATATATATATATATTTATATATATATATATATATATATTTATATATTATATTAATATATTATATATTATATATATATAATATATATATATATATATGTATATATATATATTAATATATATATTAGATATATATCATATATATATATAGATATATAGATATATATATATATCATATATATACTACTAATATATATATATTATATATATATATAATATATATTATCAGAAACCATTGAGCAGAATATCCAATTAATATGTTTGGCACACGTTTTTAAATCTAAAAATATAATTATAATAAATTAATTTATTGAAAAGCCAATACTAGATAAAGTTTTATAACAGGAGAATTAAGCGATTATTTTTATTAAAGATATATAATTAGAAATAACAGAGTACAGATCAAAAGTATGACGGCGTAACCGTGTTTAAGTTATTCCACGCGACAGCCAATTATATAGATTCTAACCTTATTTGTCTTTTACCATACATATCTATTAAAGTCCTATACGAATTTTTGTAATATAATGTTAAGGGTTATAATCTATACCCAGCAGGATAGGTGTGAGCGGGAAAACCAATGGTGTCTGTATCCTTCATCGTATGAGAAAGCAGCACCTTTTTTTTAAAAGGATATAGAAATTAAGGATGTTAGAACCCAGTCATTTCTGCAAATATATTATACTATAATAGTATATATAATATATATATATTTAATATTATAATATATAAAATATTATATATTATTATTATAATATCATATATTAATATTATATTTATTCCCATAACAAATATTAATACTATATAATATATTATATAATATATTTTTAGTATATTTCAAAAAGAAAAGATGCTTCGAGATAATATATAGGAGGTAAAAAAGATAAATAACTAATCAAGGTGAGCATATCGAGGAGAAAAAAAAGAGTAAATCAACAGTTTGTAAGCAGAGGATATGAATGGGACTTACAAGGAATAGAAGCCTGCTGATTGGAAGCTGCGAAAAGGTTAAGACATGAGAATAAGGGGAATGCTGTCTTAGAATAATGACTAGGGATGTTGCTGTTGTAAAACTGTGAAAGAAATGTAGAGGGTCATGGAAAGAATATCTTCGAAAATTTACGCAAACCAATATTAACATAATGAAGATAGGTATAGGTGGATATGTTTGGGTTCTGATGGGCAAGAAGGATAAATAGGCTATTTGGAGGATGAGTTATTAGTAAGAGGAGGTTAATAGGTAAGAATAGGAGAAAGTTGAATATGGTAAAATCTGCAGTTATAGATGAAATTACTGTTAAATGATCAAGAACGGAAGCGAGATTGTGATTGATTGGATTTGGAAGTTGTGTAATTTATAAAGCGTTTATGGAGGGTATAGTCAAGGGATTGGAGGAGAGCGGTAAGAGTGCCTGCCCAATATATAGCTTAGGGAAAAAGTTAAACCATTCCACAACATAGCAAAATAAGTTATTCCCCGCGGTGTGGTAGGAAGGAATATGCTGGTATTTTGTCGAAAGAGCGTCCGAGTGACTGAACGTCTGATTGGGAAGAACAAGGTGCGTTTTAAGTGATTAAAGGTATGTAGTGGGATCATAAGGTCTTTACATTTAAACATATATGATGAGAAAATGAGGAGAAAAGAATAAATTGTATTTATGTGTTATGGATTTGCCAACTTTACGATAGAGTTATAAGGAATCTTATGGCAGCGTGTTTAGTAGATATATGTGTTGTGTAGCTTCTGAATGGAATCTGCAAAAGTTATAGTATGACGATAGTGAAGCGTAGTCGAAAGATAAATGGTGTCAATGTGATTGGTATAGTAAATGTAACATAGCGGGAGTGAGACCAAGTACGGACTAGTATTAAATATCTTATATATGATATATATTTAATATTATATGCGATAATATTTTGATACCCGAAACAGTATATTAGTAACTCATATTATATTAAATATAATATATTAGTTGTTATGTCTCATAACTTCAATGTCAAAGAATTTATAAAAGAATTCAGAGGTGGGTGATGGCAGGAAATGTGTTAGAATGATGGAGAATGGAGAGGAGGAGGGTGCCTAACCTACTTATATGCGGCTTATTTGAGTCTGGTGTGGCATATCGAAGAGAGTTAGCAGGCGTTTGGTAGAAGATTTGGCAGGGTGTTAAAAGGGGGGCTTGGAAAGTAAATGGATAAGATGATTAATGTTGATGGTTAGTGAGTGATGAACATATAGATGAATATAATTTTTGTTGTCATTTATGGCAAGACTTTTGCCATCATCGTCTCTCTTAAAGAGTTTAAATATTTAGGATATGTTGAGTGTAAAATCGGAACGGATGATGCAGAAGTGTAGTAAGAAAGTTGTGAATGGCAGAAGGTGGCTGGTGCAAGTTAAATCGTATAGGTGAAATTAAATTAGGGACTAAGTTTTGAGTTGCTAGGTCTATACAAATATGAGGTATTGTTGTTACCTGCTTGTTATTTATAGTAGTGATGCACTATGGTTACTGGAATAAGAAGTTATAAGATCTCATAAGTTTCATATTGTTGCGAGAAGGACACTTAGGGTGGCTAGGTGTGGGAAGAATTGATAAAATGAGAATGAACTTGATTAGAGAGTTGTGTGGTTTGAAGAAAAGGTGGTAAATGAGAGGAAGTAAAATGAGTAAGTATGTTGAGAATTGGTTTTTCTCATGAGAAAGGTAACGATTCATATTAGCGAAATTACAGTTGTTAAGCGGTAAATGTTATAGTGGCGAGTTGTTGGGAAACCACCGCTGGTGAGAACCGAAAGAAAAAGCGATTCGCGAGATCACGTAAACGAATGTCTCCTTGAAGAAAGAAAATTGTGAGTTTGGTAGGGCGAGCAAGAAACTGTGATATAATCGGCCCTGAATCGTCTGTGGATTGTGTAGGGGGTGGATGGTTTGGCCCATGCTCGAGCCAAGGATGAACCCTTACATTACGAGTCCTACCAAAGTGAGGTCGCGCCAGTCTCGTCAAACCCTAGGGTGGTTATTTCTGACTGCGACCGAGTTCTCCACTTAATTAATTGGTTACAGAGGGGCGTAGAAGCTGCTTTTCTTTTCGACTTTGTCATGTTTTTGCTGGCTTTTCTTTTCCGATGCTCGTGACGCACCTTACTCCCATTCTTAGGAAAATAGAAGGTAGATAAAGAAGAATATTATATATTTTTTTTTTTTACATAGATCTATATAACCTATATATCGATATATATAATTATAATACTATTATATATAATTGAATATATACTATAGATTATATAATATGTTACGTATAATATATACTTAATTATATTATATTATTATATTATGTTATATATATCATATATATATATATATTTATATATATATAATATATATATATATATTATATATATATTTTATATAAGGATAATATATAAGATATAAAACGTTTATTAGAGATGAATTGGGACTTACAGG
The DNA here is from genome assembly GCA_015478945.1 of Trachelipus rathkii. Lineage (NCBI taxonomy): Eukaryota > Metazoa > Arthropoda > Malacostraca > Isopoda > Trachelipodidae > Trachelipus > Trachelipus rathkii. The sequence continues at coordinate 19,606 of JABUQX010120105.1, read as the reverse complement.
GAATAGGAACTCTTTCTGAAGGAACCCAAAACGGTCCAAAATGAGTTTCCGACCACAATGTTCAAGAATAATGAATAGGATTGGTGCTTTATTTAATATGAAATGTATTAGTGAGGCGAGTGTGAAAGACCACTCGAAAATCTGAATAATTATTGTCAGTAATTGTTGCAGTATAGTGAATGTGTGTGGGTTTGAAGTGCAAGAAGAAGAAATATTTTGGGGAAATGGAGTTATTATAGACCGCAAGGAGAAAGTAATGTTCAGAGCAGCTGAAGATTGTAGCCCATTGCAAGATTAGATGACAATACTGTTGAGAATGACAAAACGGAGGCGAGATGGTGATTGATTGATCTGGAAGTTTGTATAAACCGTTTATGGGAGAAGAAATAACCCTTATAGAAATAATCATTATAGAAATCTTAAATATAAGGTAAGGGAATAAAGGAAACGTAGAAATTATATTAAACTCACAGAGATATTAGTTTATTTGAGTGGTAGGGAAATATGATGTGGTATTTGCCGTCGACATTGACCTGAAAGGACTGATTGGTGAGAACAAGATGCGTTAGGAGTGCTATGAGGATGTGTGATTCAAATCGTTTAACATTGAAAACTAGAAATGATTGAGAATAATGACGGTGAGAAGTAAGAAGAATTGTATTTAGGTGTTTTGAAATTTGCCAACAGGCGTTTGATAGGTTAAATAGGGAACACGTATGGCAGGTGTCTAGCTGATATATTGTGTAGTGTTTTGTGTTAGCCATTCTGAATGAGAATTCAAAAGTATGTATGACGATACTTGAAGGTGTGTGTAATGGAATAAATGAGTGTCAAGTGATTGTATTAGTATTAATTATGCGAAGAGGCGGTGTTGGTGTTTAATCGTCTCTTAGAATTATTAGAATATTCAATTGTATTCATGCGAGGGGACGGTTTAGGAAAAGTAATTGAGATGGGTGTATCATGGTGGCAAGAAATGGTGTGTAGAATTGATGGAGAATGCGAAGCAATGAGTGGATGGCGCACCCCTACCTATTAGTTCATGCTGGCCGAATAATGGGTGTTTGTTTGCAGAATCTTAAGAGAGTTAGATATGGTAGAGAGATTTGCAGTGTGAAAAGGAGGTTGAAAGTAAACTTAGATAAAAGTAAGGTTGGTTGTGAGTGTAGACAGTCCTCAGTGTGAAGCTATGTAAGATGGTTGAGCAGGTGGAACAAGTGTTTGAGTTTAATATTTAAGGATATATGTAAGTTGAATAAAAACGGAACGGATGATGCAGTGTTGTAGTAAGAAAAATGTTGAATTTGGCACAAAGTGCTGGTTTGTCGTGAAATTAAATTCGTTGGTAGATATATAAGGGGACTAAGTCTTTGAGTTTTGCCTTACGGGTCTCTACATTGACGTTAGGGTATGATTGTACCTGTGACTTAAATGTAAGTAGTTTTAAACTTATGGTCTGAATAAGAGTAATATAGATCTAATAATTCAATAGTTTCAGATATGGACAATCTTAGGGGTATGAAAAGAATGATAAAATGAAATGAACGATGTATAGAGTTGTGTGGTTGGAAGAAAGGCATAAATGAGAGGAAAAGCGAGAATTTGTATGGGTTGATCATGTGCAAAGCTATGAATGACAGTCGGTTTGGTTAAGCTTATGTATAATTTAAAAAAGTTGCATTCCAATCTTTTTTAAATCGACCGACAAGGAGACCGAAGGGAAAATGGATTGTGTCAGTAAAGAATGCTGGAGCAAGAGAAAATGTGAGTTTTGCTAATGCAAAATGTAGGTAGCACTGATATAGGGCGATATGAGGGGTTTGAGGGGTATGATGTGCTCACTGCGACGTAGGGGGATTGAATCCCACACTTAACGATATGCCATTATGAGGGCCCGTCGCTTTGCGTCCCGTTAACTTCTAAAGTGGGTGGATTTTCTGAGTGCGACTATGAATGTAATTAGTATAAGGTGCGGTAAGGCTGTGCCTTCTTTTCTGATCTGGTCAGATGCTATGCGTAATCTACTTTGATACATATACAAGTATGCAAATCTTCAACGTTAAATCAGAACGTACGTTTAAAACAAAAAGCAAAAGGCATTTTCCAAACATTTATAAGGATACCGAATCATGCCAGAATTTTTCATATTAGAAATTGATAGTAAGACTGAAAAAGATGAGAATTATACAGACAGGTTTTTGGCAGAAATCAGCATTCTAACTGATGCTTCATTTTATCTTAGACAATAAATTCCCATCTGTCCGATGAGCTTATTTATTCTTTAGACTCCTGGATTTGTCCCACCGTATGATGCCAAACTTTGAGATTCACTTGAATTCCAGTTCAATAGTCGAATTGATTCTTCTTTCTCATCCTTTAGCACTCACCTCAATCGTCTTTTTCATGGTTAGAGCTCCGTATATCTTACTGTTAACATTTTGTCGACTTTGAAATAATTTATTTCTTTGCATTGATTGATTCATGGAAGTTGTGGAGTGTGAAAAATTGAGGTCATGTACTCTGTGAATCCAAAGAAGAGTGTACACTGTTCAGAATATATTAATTTCTAGACAAAATATAATTTTCCAGTTCATTCTAGAGCATTGATAAAAATAAGCAAAATTTGTCATTTAATAACATTGTATTACATTACACTCTTTACGAGCTTTATGTATAGCAATCCACTTTTCTTAGTGTATGATGATTGGTATCCTCTTTTTATCTTGTCCTTATATTCCTTATTGGGCTTCATCTTGCATTTCAATCTGTTCCAATCATTGTGTCAGCAGGTTTTGATTTATTATTTTCCGCGATTAAACTTGTATACAAAAATCAACGTTTTCCATCATATCTAATGTGCGCCGTATCTTTTAGAGTATCTGTCAACTTTATGTGTTATAACTGGGCGAAATTACATTTACGAAACTTAGTTGTTGAAGCATTTCTTTAGGATTGATTTAAACAGCTACCGAGCTACAGAGTGATTCGAATAGGCATGAAATAGACAATAATGATATTGTCGTACGAAGTACGAACTACTGCAAAAATCAAGGCCGCCTTTCACAGTTACTTTAATAACTTTAAGAATAGAGTACAGTCTATGATTAACTACGGGTAAGACTTCAGTGTTTGAGTGATTAAGTCATGATCAAAGGTAGAATTTCCATCATATTTCACTAAAGTTTGCGTATGCTTAAAACATTTTGCAGATGTTCGCCATTAGGTATATTAGTTATGTCCTACTAATTTCTGATGTATCAGTATAAGGATAGCGGATATCCTAAATATAATATATAATTCTCTCAAGTAAAATCTTTTATTGACCTCCGGAGAGCAAATTGTCGTAATGAGAAGAAATAAACTATTAATCGCATACTCGTCAAACTTTTTCCGATTCCATTAATTTTTAGTTATACTCATTTGCAGTCTTACTTTTATGTCTGAACAATTATACTTACAAAATTTCAAATCGTTTATTCTTCTCTGTGTGTCTGCAGCCAAAGTAAGCCAGTCTGAAGAAACCTCTCGGCTATCTTGTGTTCGAACACAGACAAATTTTTGCGATTTCTAAATGTTTATCTCATCTTGCTAGACTGCTTCTTAATTTTTGAGCGTTGATTACGTGATATTTTTTATTTATTTTTATATTGATGTCACTCAGGAGTTCACCAAAATAAATGAATTCATTAAAATTATTCAAAAATGCGAGAAAAGAAACCGTCTTAAACAATGAAAGCGAAAAGTCATCGAATTCTGCTTCTCAGACCACACTTACTCATTTAGATAATGACCCGGTAACCCTATTCCAAGAAATTTTAAATCTTAAAATAAAATCAAAATAAACGCTGTCAACTTCGTACAAATGTTGTTATTACTAATTCTCTACATCCTTTTTTCTGCAATTCCGTTTGCCAGTCCCATTTATTTAATCCAAATCTTATTTTACCATTACAATCATTAAGATATTGTGAAAATAATACAAAACGAGTGAAATAATTATTTATGAGTATCACAAAAAAAATATTACACATGCATCGACTTCCAACTTTCTCTTGTTTTTTAAGTTTTAAATAAACAAATAATTTACAATAATTTTCACCTGGAATATGATTATATAAAATTTACAAGAAACTAATGAAAGGAAATAGAAATACTACAGCCCTAATTAATGACCTACATAACAGAAACTGAAGGAATGACTTCGATAAAAATGATAAGTGAAATATTTGAGCAACTCTCTCTCTCTCATACCCCATGAAATGACACACTGCAAATACAATGTCGAAAAGTATTATGCAAAATGTTGAGTGCAGCAGCTTAATATTATAAACAACGTACATATAATAATACCAGTTGCAGTAAACACTAAAATGACAAAAAATATGTGCAAATGCGAGTTATGGCACACACAGCATACCTACTTTTATAAATATACATACTACAACATCACTAATAATACTGCAACAACATAATAAATACACGTTAGAATAACAAAATACCATATTACTCTATGATTTTATATATATATAATGGCACATTGAAAGTACAAATCTCTTCGTTTTATGTGACCATTGATTCCTGCATTACTTGCACCTAATCTCATGAATAAAAAAGTTCTCGTGCTTCAATGCCAACCAACAATTAATAAACCTTTTGGAAAAATTAAAAAAACGAATTAAAACAGAAAATACTTTTTTAAAAACAAGAAATAAAATATCTCGAATAAAATATGTAAATGTAACAAACCGTTGAGATGATGTAAATAGGAGAAAGATATATCTTAATACTTTTGACAGTTAAAAACAGAACATATTAAAAAAAAATTTATAATAATATAATAATATATAATTATATTAAATTATATATATATAAGATTAATTATATATATAATATTATATATAAGTATATTATAAATATAATTATAATAATACGTATAATTATATATAAGTACTATAATATATAGTATTAATATATATATATATATATAATATAATATATAATAATATATAAATTAATAATATAATATAAATATATTATATACTTATATTATATTTCACTAAATATCGAGCACTGACGCTTTAATTCATCTGGATCTTCTTCATCTATTGGGCATGGAATTTTCGTTTACGTTACATTTATACTTCTCAACACTTAATCCATCTCTTTCATAAAATAAAAGGTAAGATGACTGTAAATCTACTTCCGATTCGGGAACCTCCTATTACAAAGGAAAATAGCGTTGTAATTTATGATTATATGGCAAAAAAAAAAAAAAAAAATTAATGTTGCAGACATTTGCATATGAATGCAAAAGTGGTAGCAAATTTTTTTTTTTTTTTAAAACAGTATTCTTACTTAAACATAATTAAGGCTTCGCTCATAATAATATTCAATCATTGTGTGAGCATACAATTATGTTAGTCTATTCAGGTTATTTCTTAAAATATGGCAGCAAATGTGTAACAGTTGCCCATTGAATACGATACAAAGTGCCAACTTTAACCTTAATTTCTAAATCAAAATTTTTGATTTACACCACTTTTGCATTCAACGGCTCAATTAATCTTAAGTGTTCTTGTATGTACTAAAAGTAAATAGATTGATTATATTAGAACTGCTTAGAAAGTGACTTGTCATTTAACTTTATTATGAAAAATTGTCAAACCATGTATATTCACATTTATAAAGCAGCACCAACATGAGTCTTAAATCTAATCAATTTTTGTTTTTTGATTTTAACATGACATGACAAAGTTATGGATAAAAAAAATGCGCAATGGTTAAAGCTATTTAAGCTAAGCAAGTTATGCGCTAAGAAGGTAATGTTTTTGAATTACTATTTATATGGGATATTTAAACATAAGCTTTTTTTTTTCTCTCACTTTGGATAAAAAAAAATTACAATAATAAACACTATTTACTACAATCATATACACTATGTCTTATTTCACAAAACTTGCTGAGCAGTTGTAAATTCTTTAAGTGGTCATTTATTTGGCCACACAATCTTACATTTCAATATTTAAAATTAGGGAAACCTATAAAAATAATTTGACCGGAACCTTAAAATAATAATAACAATAATAAAAAAGACTACATAATTAATAGAGCAAATTTTTAAAAATATTTATGCAAAAAACATAAAAATCCCAAAGGTTAAAAGTACAAAAATCACTTTTGAAAGCTGTCATTATAAATAAACATACATATTATTTTGGTGACTCTTAAATCATAATATATAAACATAAGAGGCCATTAACAAATACCTGGCACTGAAATCACAAAGAATTTTAAACACCATTAAAAAAAAAAATTAAACTATAAGTTGTAACTCGCTCCCATATTTGACAGTTTAAAATTCGGACAATTTTGAAAATTAATTAATTATAGGGTGGTATTTTAATAGATAAAAAGTATACTCGATCATGAAAATTCAAATCACTTACTGCAATCGCGTAAAGGTTGTATTTGAGCTCTAGAGGATCATAGCCTTCGTCAAGTTTATGTTGATGGAAATCTTGCAAAGCATCCCCATAGAGTACGGACCCGTTGCGCATGCGCCTTCGTTTATCAACAACACTACTCTCATCAGTCGATAGCAGTTCTTTCTTATTACTTGAAACTGGAGATTTAGGATGAAGCCTTTCTATTATCTAAATAGAAAACGAAATGTCTTTATTGAAAAGAATTGAAAAATATTCAATTACTATTCTTATATATATAATCAATGTCAATTTAAGTAATTAAATAGAATTTTCTAAAATTATTCTGCCTCCTATAGACATATGTTCGTTTGCCATGCATTTGTATTTTTTAAATTTGATTGCGTGACACACGATTAAAGCACCTTATTTTCTGGAAGGATTTCAAGAAACACGTTATCCTTATCCTGCAGTCCTGCAATATAAGTAGCAGGATCGACTCCTTCCAACTCTGCTCTATGAAGTAATATCGTTTGCCGCGGTACAGAAGCAAGATACTCAGTAGGATCAAAATGCTTTAAAGGAAAGTCGACAATTTTCTGACTTTTTATCCATTTGTTTCCAACAAACTGAAATCTTTTTAAGTGTACGATCTGTCGAATAAAAAAAATATATGTGATTATTAAAATGTGACGAGCAGTAGAAATAAATATTACTATGTTGGCAAACCATGAATATATTTAATGGAATTTTACCACTGTGCTTAATTATAAATTTGTTTACACACTTTAACAACGGATCATTTGGCAGCAATTCTGCAGAGAGTTTTCCACATAAGCTCTTATGTTTAATGTAACTAAACACAACTAAAAATATTGCAAATTAATTATTTATTACTGTATTCATTATTTTATTTTAAATCTCATGTTATCAATTAATGAGCTAGTTCGTATGAAAAAAATAGCCTATTAACGTAATAACTTTTTATTTAATTATTATTAATTTATTTTTAAATGATGTGTAGTCTAAGAAAATTGAGTACCTGACTTTGTTGAAATAAAAAAAAAATACTAATAATTCTTAGAAGCATTTTAGCCTCTACAATCTACGGAAATAAAAACGAAATTAATTTTATGAAAATTTTTAAGAATTAAAAAAAAAAAAAAAATCGATACAAATTTTTTCCTCTTAAAGTTTACATAAATACAAGAACTTACAAGAACAGGAGGAAGTCGCCAAATCTGCAATTTCTTCGAGGCCTCTTGCATTTTTTTACATATTTCACACGAGTATTCAAGAGTTTCCTCAGAACAAAATGCTTCGAGGCAATCTGCCAATGAAATTGGCTCTACATGACGCTTTTGCATTTCGGTTACACTGCTGTGCTCACGAAAAACCTGTTTTCGAAATATAAAAATACTCAAAATCAAATAATGGCGAAATAAATATAAATCCATCATGAAAGAAATTATTTTATTACGTATTTTATTACATATTTTACTAACCCTTTCTAAACTTGACTGGTATCTTAGGTGTAAGGCGGTGGGGTCCCAATCTACTGCTAAATAAGCTATACCTCCTGAGAATGTGTTTTGATCACAAGGCAACTCACAGCCTCTGCAAAAGCGATACCAAGGGCAACGACAGCAGAATAAGCCGTTTCGTTCAACCGTTCTTAAGATAAAAGGAAATTCGTATCCTAAGCTATCATCACTGAAAGACAAAATAATAATAATAATAATAATAATAATAATAATAATAATAATAATAAATCATCATCCACCTTCTATCCCCAGACTGGGGGTAAGGTGCGTCACATGCACTGGAAACAGAAAAGTAGTGGAAAAATATAACGCAAGTCGAAAAGAAAGCCCTGCCTAACCGCCCCCTTTCTACCCTTAAGTGAGAACTCTTCGCAGCCAGAAAAATCGACCTTAGGGCTTCACGGGACTGCGACGGATACTCACTATGGCATTTCGTCAATGTAGGGTTCATCCCTTGGCCCAGGTGAGCCCCAACCATACCCCCTCACAAAACCGCGCCATTCACTCCTATCATGCACTCATTCCTCTCCTTCAGGCATTCCTTTGTTGACTTAATTCACTTTTTCTTCGGTCTCCCAGCCGGTCGATTACCAGCACACTCACCACTATATATCAGCTTAACCAACCGACTATCATCCGTCCTTTCCATACGACCAAACCACATCAACTTACTCTCGTTTATTCTCTCATTTAAGCCTTTCTTCACTACACACAACTCCCTAATTCGTTCATTCATCATTTTATCAATTCTTTTCACACCTAACACGCCCCTAAGATTGTCCATCTGAACACTTTGTACTTTAGATCTATACCTCTTATTCTAGACCATAGTTTCACCACTATACATCATCATTCACCACAGGTAACAACATACATCCATGCAAAACCATAGTGCACTCGAGACCTAGTCCCTTTACATCTACCAAGGATTTAATTGCACAAGCCACATTCCTACCACTCACAACTTTTCTACTACACTCTGCATCATCCATTTCTTTTCATCCAATATATATCCCAAATTTAAACTCAGATACTTGTTCCAGTTGCTCACCATCTAACATGACTTCACACCGCGAACTCTCCTCACTCACTACCATAACAGTGCTCTTATCTACCTTAACTTTCAAACTCCTCATTTTGCACACCCTGCCAAACCCCTCTACCAATCTTCTTAAACGCTCTTCAGATTCACCACACAAAACTAAATCATCTGCATACAATAAGCAGGGCACCCTCCATTCTCTCCCATTCTTGATCATTCTAACACCTTCCCCAGCCACCCCCACCTCTAATTCTTTCATAACCCCATCCATATACAAATTAAATAACCAAGAACTCATAACACATACCTGCCTTACTCTGCTATTAATATTAAACCAATCCCTTTCGACTCCATTTAGTCTTACACACGCCTCACTATCGTCATACATACTTTTGATTCCATTTAGAAGACCACCACCACATATCACTAATCATAAAAATAAGTGAGGTATGGTTGTGTTAGCTCTCCGTTGTTATTTACTCTGTATAAGGTAGGGTGTTAATAATAATAATAATAATAATAATAATAATAATAATAATAATAATAATAACAATACATACACACACACACACACACACACAATAATAATAATAATCTTCTTTCTTTCTTTATCTTCCTCTTTGCCCCAAGACTGGGGGTAAGGTGCGTGTCATGCATCGGAAAAGAAAAGCAGTAGAAGAATATGACAAAAGTCGAAAGGAAAGCCCAGCCTTACCGCCCCCTCTGTACCATTAATTAGTGAGAACTCGTCACAGACAGAAAATCCACCCTAGAGCTTCATGGGACCGCGACGGACCCTCACTATGGTAAATCGTCAGTGTAGGGTTCACCCTCGCCAATGTAGGTGGGCCACAACCATACCCCCATACAACCCGCCATTCTCTCCTAATACCTTTATTCTCGCCTCTGCCAAACTCACATTTCTCTCCTTCAGACATTCGTTCACCGACTCAATCCGCTTTTTTCTTCGGTTCCCAGCCGGTCGGTTCCCAACACACTCCCTCCACTATACATCCGCTAACCAAAACCTGACTATCATTCATCCTTTCCACATGACCAAACCATTCTAACATACTTTCATTTACTTCATTTACCCTTTCTTCACACCACACAACTCTGTTAATGTTCATTCCTCATTTTATTAATTCTTTTCACACCTAGCATGCCCCTAAGATTGTCCATCTGAACACATTGAACTTGATCTACTCTCTTATTCCAGACCATAGTCTCACTACCATACACAACACAGGTAACAACATTCCCTCATGTAAGACCCTAGCACTCAACCCTTTACATTCACCAACGATTTAATTGCACCAGCCACCTCTCCTGCCATTCACAACTTTCCTACTACACTCCTGCATCATCCGTTCCCTCTCATCATCCAACACATACCCTAAATATTTAAACTCAGACACTTGCTCCAGCTGCTCATCATCTAACATAACTTCACACTGAGGACTGTCCTCACTCACAACCATAACCTTACTCTTATCTACGTTTACTTTCAAACCCCTCCTTTTACATACCCTGCCAAATCTCTCTACCAATCCTCTCAAACCCTCTTCAGATTCGCCACACAGAACCAAATCATCCGCATATAATAGGTAGGGCACCCTCCACTCCTCTCCATTCTCCATCATCTAACACCCATTCCTGCCAATTCCCCACCTCGAATTCTTCATAACCCCATCCATATATACATTAAATAACCAAGGAGACATAACACAACCCTGTCTCACTCCGCTATTAATCCTAAACCAATCACCATTGACACCATTTATTCTTACACACGCTTCACTATCGTCATAATAATAATAATAATAATAATAAATAATAATAATAGCAGTTTGGAAGGAGGATGAATCGGGACCTACAAGATAATAGGAAACTGTTTCTGGAAGGAAGTACGAAAGATTAAGAAAGAGAATAAGGGAAACCTTCATAGAATAATGAATAGGGATGGTGTTTCCGTGACTGATGAAGTGGACGAGAGGAGTGTGTGTGTGGAAGGAACACTTTGAAAATCTGCATATCATTGGCAGTGTTGAAGAGGTGATAGTGAATGTGTATGTATTTGAAGGGGGTACGAAGAGGTAGCTATTTTGGGATGAGGTAATAATTAGTAGGGAGAAAGTTCAAGAATGGTAAATCAGAAGGGTATAGATGGAATTACTGGTGAAACTATTAAGAATGAAAGTTGCGTAACAAAGTTCGGGGGTCCGAAGGAGAGCAGTGATAATACCTGTGTATAAAGGTATGGGTGATAAAGGGAACTGTAGAAACTATAGGAAATTAGTTTATGAGGTAATATAGGGAAGATATATGCTGCTGGATGAAAGAATGCATCGAGTGACTGAGGGGTTGATTGAGTAAGAACAAGGTGTATTTAGAAGTGGTAGGGTCTGTATAGATCAATTTTATTTACATTGAATCAAATGAGAGAGAAGAGGAAACTTTATTTGTTTTATGGACTTGCGACAGGCGTGTGACAGGATTAACAGGGAAGTTAGTGATACATAAGTGGTGATGGTAGGTTTTTAAATGGAATTAAAAGTATGTATGTTGATAGTGAAGCGTGTGTAAGAGTAAATGGAGTGGAGTGAATGGTTTAATATTAATAAAAAAGTGAAGCATGGTTGTGTCATTACTCCATTGTTATTTAAATTTGTATATGGATGGGGTGATGAAAGAATTTAAGCTAGGATAGGGTGTTAAACTGAGTAATAATGGGAAGAGAGTCAATGGTTCCTTGCTTAATGTATGCAGAGGAGTTGGTTCTGTGTGGTGAATCTGAAGAAAGTTTGAGAGAATTGGTAGAGTTGTTTGGCAGGGTATGTAGAAGTAGGAGTTTGAAAGTAAATGTACAGATAAGAGTAATGATAGTACATGAGAAAAGTCCATAGTTTGAAATCTTGCTGGACGGTAGGCAACTGGATCTAGTATCCAGTTTAAATATTTAGACTATTTGTTGGATGAAAAGGGAACAGATGATTCTGAGTGCAGTAGGAAAATTGTGAGTGGTAAGGTGGCTGGTGCAATTAAATCTTTGGAGAATGTAAGGGGACTAAGTCTTGGGTGCGCTCGGGTTCTGAATGAGGGCATGTTGTTACCGGTATTATTGTATTGTAACGAAACTAGGGTGTGGAATAATAGATATAGATCTAAGGAGCAGTCTTCTTCAGATGGATAATTTCAGGGGCGTGTTAGGTGTGAAAGGAGTAGAGACAATAAGGAGAAAGCGTACTAGGGAACTGTGTGGTGTGACAAAAGGTGTGAATGAGAAAATAAATAGGTGTATTAAAAGGTGGGTTAGATTTTATGGAAAAGAAGGATGATAGTTGGTTGGTTAAGCGGGTGTATAGTGGGGAGGGGAGTGTGTTGGGAAGCGACCAGCTTAGAGATCAAAGAGAAAGAGGAATGAGTTAGTAAAGTGTTTAAAGGAAAGGAAATGTGAATTTGACACAAGTGAGTAGAATGGTACATAATAGGAGTAAATGGCAGGGTTTTGTGAGAGAGTATGGTTATGGACTTGGCTCAGGGGATGAACTTTGACATTGACGAGATGCCACAAAAGGTGACTGCCACGGTGTAGAGCATAGTAAGAAAGTTGTGAATGGTAGAAAGGTAGCTGGTGCAATTAAATCCTTGGTGGATACAAAGAGACTAAGTCTTGAGTGAGCTAGGGTTCTGCATGAGTGTATGTTGTCACCTGTGTTAATGTATAGTAGTGAAACTATGATGTGGATAAGAGGTATAGATCTAAGGTACAATCCGTTCAGAGAACTGGTAAAATGAGGAATGAACGCTAGGGAGTTGTGTGGTGTGAAGAAAGGTGTAAATGAGAATAAATAAAGGTGAATTAAGATTGTTTAGTCATATGGAAAGGACAGATGATAATCAGTTTGTTAAGCAGATGTATAGTGGTGTATGTTTTGGGAACGACCGGCTGGGAGACAGAAGAAAAAGTCGATTGAGTAAGTAAAGGAATGTCTGAAGGAGAGGAATGTGAGTTTGGCAGAGGCGAGAAGAATGGTTCATAATAGGAGTGAATTTCTAAGGTTTGTGAGCCTGGCCCAGGGAATGAACCCCACCTTATCGAGATACCACAGTGAGGGTCCGACGCGGTCTTGTAAAGCCCTAGGGTGATTTCTTTTTACTGCAACGAGCTCTCACATAAGGGGATGGTTGGGAGGGAGGGGCTTTCATTTAACTTACGTAATGTTCTACTACTTTTGTTTTCTGTGTATGTTGCGCAGCTCATCCCCAATCTGGAGAAAGGATGATAGGGAGGGAGGAGAAGAATAATGTCTCATCCTGTTAAAACATATAATTATGCATGTTTTGAAATAAATTGCTTTCAATTACTAAATATTTCATAAACAACAAATAATTACCAGTCTTGCGCATGGTTTGGTCCTGGAGATTCTGAGGGTGGTAGGGGGGAGACTAGCCTCGAAACTTGCGTCCAAACAGTACAATACAAATCCTTAAATAAAAAAATTTAGGAATATAACTAGCGAATTTTAAAAAACCTTAGATTAATAATAATAATCAAATCAAATCAAATCAAAAATGTTTTATTCTCTCTATGAAATACAAAGTTATGCTTACATAATAATATTAATACCTAGGAATATTTAGATGAGAAAAGGGCTACTAGGGGGACGTTTTCGTCCATTGAGCCCAAATAATAATAATAATAATAATAATAATAATAATAATAATATCAGTAATAGTAACAAGTAATAAACTAAAACTAAAACTAACAGTATTAATGATGATAAACATTTTACATTATAGCATTATTATATAATACAGTAATAAAAATAATAAAAATAATAATAATAATAATAATAATAATAATAATAATAATAATTATAATAATAATAAATAATCTTAATAAATAATAATAACAATAATAATAAGAATAATAATAATACCTAATAATTAACAATACACAATAATAATGGCACACACACACACACACACACACAATAATAATAATAATGATAGCAATAATAATAATCTTTCTTTCTTTCTTCAGCTTCCTCTTTGCCCCAAGATTGGGGGTAAGGTGCGCCGCTACAAGCATCGGAAAAAGAAAAGCAGATAGAAATTGTAACAAAGCGAAAGAAAGCCCAGCTCACGCCCCTCTGTACCATTAATTAGTGCAAGCTCGTCACAGAAGAAAATCCACTCTAGAAGATCATGGGACCGCGACCCTCACCATGGTAAATCGTCAATGTAAGGGTTCATCCCCTGCCCAGGTGAGGGGCCAACCATGCCCCCATACAAACCCCGCCATTCTCTCCTATCACGCACCTTTATTCTCGCATCTGCCAAACTCACATTTCTTTCCTTCAGACATTCGTTCACCGACTCAATCCACTTTCTCTTCGGTCTCCCAGCCGGTCGGTTCCCAACACACTCTCCACTGTACATCCGCTTAACCAACCGACTTTCATTCATCCTTTCCACATGACCAAACCATCTCAACATACTTTCATTTATTCTCTCATTTACCCTTCACACCACACCACTCTCTAATACGTTCATTCCTCACTTTATTAATTCTTTTCACACCTAGCATGCCCCTAAGATTGTCCATCTGAACACATTGAACTTTAGATCATAATAATAATAATAATAATAATAATAATAATAATAATAATAATAATAATAATAGTAATACAAAAATACTACTAATAATAATAATAAATAATCAGATACTACTACTAATAATAATATTAATAAGGATAATAATAATAATAATAAAATAATAGTAGTAATAATAATAATAATAATAATAATAATAATAATAATAATAATAATAATAATAATAATACCACTAACACTATTAATACAACTAGTAGTAAATATTGTAATAATAATAGTAATAATAGCATTGATAATAAAAATAATAACAGTAATAATAATAATAATAATAATAATAATAATAATTAAACCATTATAACTACATCTAATAATAATAATAATAATAATAATAATAATAATAATAATAATAATAATAATAATAATAATAATAATAATAATAGTTATATTGGTATTCACAACATCAAACCGCTATCATGATTGACTTTTAAAATCTAAGAGAAACTATAGGAGCTCAAAAAATTATTAATAACTGCTATAGGAATCATCACCATCCGTTTTAGAGTATGACCTAACGAGGGTAGGAATGCCCTCGCTAGTATTTAGATAAGAAGAAGCTTCTGATATTTCTACGAAACGACCCAATGGTGAGTGACTCCTGTACATTTTTAGGGAGATTATTCCACAATTCTATGCCCTTATATGAGATGGCCCTCCGCGCTTTCGTTAGGGTGAATTTTGCTTTGTCTAAGGTAAGGGAATTTGTGCTACGGAAATTGTTTGTTCTCAAAGTTTGGTTTTGTACAAGTATGTTAGTCAAAAGATCATTTGCAGTTCGGTTTGTGAATTTAAAGATGTGACTACTTACTGTTAGGGTGTAAATATCATTAAGTTTTAATATAGACAAATTTTTGAATAGTGGGGTAGTGTGTTCACGGTAGTTTCGGGGCCCTGATATTACACGAATTTTTTTTTTGTATAACGACTAGAGGTTGGCAGGTATTCACTGCACAACCCCATACTGAAAGACAGTAGAGTAGGTGAGTATAAACAAGTCTATAGTAAAGGTTTTTTAAAATATATTGGAACAAAATTCCCCTATCTTAAGGAATGCATAGTTAGCATAGGATAGTTTGCTAATGAGACTATTTATGTGTTCTTTGAAAGAAAGCTTGTCATCAAAGATAACACCTAGTAACTTGGCAGACGATAGCCGATTTATAGTTATATTTTTTGCTCTACATGCAGTTAAAAAGCATAGTTTTAAAACATGATTAGTTGGCAATTTTGATTTTCTCGATTTAGGGAGAGAGTGTGTTTGCTCCTACCCATGTTATAATGTTTTTTAATTCATTATTTACTTTGTCGTTAAGTGTGTTTATATTACGGTCTGATATTAAGATTGCAGTGTCGTCAGCATATTGAGAGTGTGTTGAACTGTGACAATTTTGAAAGTCATTTGTATATATTTTAAAGAATAGCTGTCCCAGTATAGAGCCCTGAGGGACACCGTGGGAAATTGAGGCAAGTGAGGATGAAGTGTCTTCTAAACGAACGTATTGAGTTCGGTCAGATAAGTATGACTGAAACCATTGTAGTGAACCATTAGTGATACTAAGTCTCTCTAATTTGCTTAAGAATATGTTGTGTGGAACTTCATCGAATGCTTTCGAGAAATCTAATAGTAAAAGTACACATTTGTTTTTCGTTTAGTGCTTTGTATAGTTTTTCAGTAAGAAATATCAGAGGCATCTTGACTGTTATGGTTTTTGGTGAAACCAAACTGATTTTGCGATAGAAGCCCATTTTCATGCAAATAATTAGTAAGTTGTGCATGGACTAATTTTTCAAAGATTTTACCAGTTGTATGTAGGATTGAAATAATACGAGAGTTTTTCGGAAGGGAGGTGTCAGAGCTCTTGGGAACAGGGGTAACTTTTGCGATTTTTAATTCAGTTAGATAGTGACTTAATAAATCAAATAATAATAATAATAATAATAATAATAATAATAATAATAATAATAATAATAATAATAATAAATAATAATAATAATAATTATTATTATTATTGACGAGATGCCATAGTGAGGGTCCGTCGCAGTCCCCTGAAGCCCTAGGGTGGATTTTTCTGAATGCGACGAGTTTTCACTTAGGGGGTATAAAGGGGCGGTAAGGCTGGGCTTTCTTTTTTACTTGCGTCATATTCTTCTACTACCTTTCAGTTTCCGGTGCATGTGACGCACCTTGGGGAAAGAAGGTGGGTAATGATGATGACAATAAATAACAATAAAGATTAATGGATCTTAAATTCTTTTCTGTTTTTGGTAAAGAGAATGATGAAGATGGAAGGAGAAGGAGACCCAAATCTAACGTAGTAAGAAGTTCAAGTAATAAAGATTACTTGAACTTGTAGTTGTTAGGTAAATTAATTATCTGTTTTTTTGCTCTTTTTTAGATAGGGTTCTTATTAATCTAAACAAATAATAACAACAACAACAATAATAATAATAACAATAATAATAATAATAATAATAATAATAATAATAATAATAATAATAATAATGATAATAATAATAATAATAATAATAATAATAATTGGACCTTAAGGTGTCTCAGTTCATTCATAGTGTTGTATCAATGAAAAAAAAGATCTAAATAAAAAGAAAACGCATTACTATGATTTGCTTAAATTTTTAAAATGAATCTTCTTGAAGGTGATGTCACATCTACGACAAAGATTATACCGTATGACTCTTTCCAGTAACCTCTACCACCTGTGAAGCTTTAATTTCTTTTCCCAAACGCAGACACCTTGTAGCCAAACTAAAAAGCATCTTTACAATCTCATTTCATTTTTCATGACGATTATGTATAAATCTTCAACTATCCTGCATATTAATAGCAAAGCTGATTTCCTTTTAAGTCAGGAATTACAAATCTTGAATAAAATCTCAAGAATGATCTCGGGAATTTTCGTTTTCTTGAAGAATCAACTTTGGAGCTAGTTTTCTAGCCCAAATAACTACTATCCAGTGAGCTCAGATGGATCCTATGCACAAACTCAAAATTTAAAAAGTTCTTGTCTCAACTTTTCATTAAATCAACCATTCCTAATAAGAAAATGTTTTAATAAGTATCAAATTGATTTTCTTACAAAAATAATGAAAATCAATAAAGTTCTGAATAATGATCCAACCAATATAAAACTGAATTAAAAAAAGCTTTTTATGTCTATTGCGCTTGTCTTCTACAATTTACACATTTTCGATACTACTTTTCATAACTACTACATATCAGTATTTGAAATTTACATGCAATACAAATACACATACATGCCTAATCTTTTTTATGATTTCATTAAAATCTGAATATACAATTAATTAAAAAGAAAATTAGTATTTTAAAACATGAACATCTAAATTTCACTTTTGGGGAGCAGTCGATTTTCTCACTTGTTATAATGATATAATAACGTGTACAACATGAGCCAATTTGTCACAAATTTCAAATATCGTTTAAATTAGTTAAGTACAAGAAAATTTACAGTAGCTACTTAACTGTTTTAGGAATTTGTGTCATGACAATTTTCAACATTTCTCAGAGAGCGTAGAGTCATAGAATAATTTTTTATTATAAAGATGAATAGACATGTAATTCTAATATTTTTGTTTAACTAAACGTTCTCTACAAACCAAAAATCGGCTGCAAGAATGTTTGAAATAAATACTACCGAAACTTAGGTCCAACAGTGATTAGAGAAAACCCCATCTATTTGTTATGCATTCAAAACTGTAGCCTCAAATTATTTTTCTTGCTTTCCTCAAGGGGAAACAGCTGATGTAATTTATTTAGATTTTTGTAAAGTATTTGATAAAGTACATCATGAAAATCAATGCACAAATTACAATATTGTATAGGTAGAGTGGTTTCCAACTGGGTAAAAAAAAATTGGTTGGGCAATGGAAGCAGCATTTTTTTGATTTTATTGATTTTTTTGATTTTTTTGATTTTTTCAGATTCGTGACGTCACGCGAAATATATATATATATATCAGGTTATTTCTATTATTATTATTATTATTATTATTATATTATTATATACATATATTATTATTATTATTATTATATTATATTATTATTATATATATATATACATATATTATATTATTATTATTATTGTTATTATATATATTATTAGTTATATATATATATTATTATTACATATATTACATATATTATATATTATTATTATTATTATTATTATATTATATTATTATATATATACATATATATATATATATTATATATTATATATATATATATTATTATTATTATTATTATTATATACATATATTATATATATATTATATTATTATATATATTATTATTGTTATTATTAGTTATTATTATATATATATTATAGAATATAAGAAATATATAGCATATATTATTAAAAGAGCATACATATATATATATATAGTATATATAGAATATATATATATATATATATATATATATATATATATATATATATATATATATATATATATATATATATATATATATATATATATGTTATATATATATATATATATATATATATATATATATATATATATATATATATATAAGAAAGATATATATATATATATATATATATATATATATATATATATATATATATATATATATATATATATATATATATAAGTATATATATATATATATATAAAGAGACAGTAAGAAGACTCAGAATCCAATCTAGAGTTCCATTCAACCCATATAAAAATTAAGAATCAAGAATAATTTTTAATAATAAATTTCAATGTAATTAATGAATAGTAATTATAATTAAAAAGCCACACGTGGGCCTACCTAAACTGTCCAAGTCAACACACACAATAATTAAGAATAATAATTAAAAAGCCGCATTGGCCCCCCTATAAAATGTCCCAGTTAATCCATTATAATTAATAAATAAG
>JABUQX010120104.1:7500-12584 GCA_015478945.1 Trachelipus rathkii | reverse complement strand
TAATGAGAATCATGGGCAGATATATATATGGACATTTATATAAGTGGTTGACTCCGTTAAGGTTAGTTAGCCAATTTAGGCTAAGTTTGGGTTAAAGTTGAATGGGTTAGGTTGAATAGTTAGGTTAGTTAGGCTAGGCTAGGTTATAATTCAAAAATTTAATACTTACCCTAAAAATTATTAAAATAACGATACATTAATTATTGATTCTCGCTCCTGGATAATAAATTATAATGTTTATAAGAGTAACAGGGAGTATATATATATAGAAAGTGAGTGAGTATATATATATATATATGGTATATATGTTATATATATATATATATATATATATATATATATATATATATATATATATATATATATAATGGATGGGGAGAACCAATTGAATAGAACATGCTCTCGAGGGAGGGTCATCAATGGTAAAGTGATTTCTAAGCTAGTGGTCAAATGAGCATGTTCCAGACATTACAATATATATATATATATATATATATATATATATATATATATATATATATATATATATATATATATATATATATATATATATATATATATATATATATATATATATATATATATATATATATTGTAACTTATAACCAACAAGCAAATGCAAAACTAAGTAGTCAAGGTTTGGGGATTAGTTTGCGTTGAGACTTGATCATTGAAGGACGTGTAAGAAAAAAGTCCAACGTTAATGGGGACTCACCTGAGCTCGATACTGGAACTAGTTGATGGTGATTGTATACTTGGTTTACGCTCGAACTTTGAGACCACCCTGTTGGCTGTTACAAGTAGTGCTGGACCAGAGATAAAAGGTTATCGTTGTTAATGAATTTAAAAAAATACTTCTCTGAAAACTAGTTCACAGGTAAAATACTGACAAGTGAGGTATATGGTGGTATATAACTTGTTCCTGGTTAACACGACTACTGTTAATTACGGTTGAAATTGTTCACGGCAAAAGCTTAAGTTGCTTGGTATATAAATGACGTGCGCAACCAGTGAGTTGTTTGATTACGAATTGAGTTAAAATCGACAGTAATGCATAAGCACACCATGAGTATCTATTTTGTGTATAATGAAGAATATTTAGATTTATCGTTCATGACTTTGATTTATTGGCTCGTTGAGCGCAAGTCGCAAGAGTATTGCAAGTCCAGGATGTTTAGTCATGTGTTTTCGGGGATTACCATTTTTTATATGATAAGTTTAATAAATGTAATATTTGACTCGTTGAGCGGGTGTAACATGAATTGTGCAAATTTAGGATGGATACTCATGCGTGTTCCTTTTATTGTTGTTTTCTTACTGTACAGGTCTTGATATATGCTAGGTTAATGAGATTTAAATTTGACTCGGTAAGCACGAGTCACAAGGATATTGTATTATTTTAACGGGTATCAAATGTGTAGTGATATGTTTTGGCCGCCATGTTGAATGTTCTTATATTTATATATTTCGTTTTAAAATTTATGTAATTGATATTTAATGAGTTACTTTGTTGAAAAATATGTCTTAACTTATATTACTATAGAGAATGATATAGATAAACTGTTATAGTGTATCAAGTTTATTGTTGACATTTGGGAATTACGAGAAAGATTGAGAGAATTATATACTTAGAAAATTGTTTATTATTTTTATTCCTCCATTTAAGAAGAGCAAACCATAAAGAGATAGCCATATATTGGTTACAATATATAATATATATATATATATATTAAAAAATATAAATAAAAAGTATATATATATATATATATATATATATATATATATATATATATATATATATATATATATATATATATATAAAAATGTATATATAATTATATTAAAATATTGCGTTCACGACAGTGAAGGATTTGATCTTTTCTGTGACTCATAAATAAGTAACTTTGTTAGCGCTTAGGAATTATTTTAACCTTTTAAAGATAAAATAGCCAGTAGTGACAGGATAAAAGAAACTAATAAAAAGATTTGTTTATTAAATGAAAGATATTTACATAAGTAGATAATTAAAAATAACGGTAGCTCTGGTTAACAGTTTACTCTTCGGAGGAATGCATGGTGAATCGTTACGCTAACATTTAAATAAAGGAATAAAAGAGATATAACAAATCTTTAATAACTGGATTCGAAACAGAAGAAAACATTCTTAGAAAGTTTAAGGAAAACCCGAAACAATCATTTTAACTAAATGAATAGCTAAGAGTTACAATGGAAAACCAATGTAAACCTTCAAAAAGAAAACGCTATGTTAAAGTAAAGAAAACTCTACAACATTGAAGAGTAGAAAACTACTCTTAAATTTAATATTAGGAAAACTAATACAGGTGCATACTGTGAAAATCGGTATCTAATTGGAAAACCAAATAGTACCTTATGTAAAGGAAAACTCTACACTCTTTTTTAAAGAGTTGAAAACTCCTTTAATTTGTATTAGGAAAACTAACACAGGCTCATACTGAGAAAATCAGTATCTATTTGGAAAACCAAATAGTATCTTATGTAAAGAAAAACTCTACAAAGCCCCTTTAAGAGGTTGCAAACTCTCAGTGAGCATTCACACAAGTATATATTGAAAAACAGTATCTACTTAGAAAAACTAAATAGTACAAAGTGTCTGAAAACTGATTCAAATATTGCAGAAAACTACAATATTCAACAAGCAAAGCTTATCAATGGAAAACCTTTTATACGCCTTTTTGGGTAAAGCAAAAGCAAGCTTCCAAGATGCTTGTCAGATGTTAGAAACTACTTATTAATATTAAATTTTTAATATCTAATAATTAATAAATAAATACAATATAAAATAAACCTAACACTAAAATAATAATACAGCAGAAATAATAGACATTCTAAATTATAAAATACATCATCTTATCATAAAATCTAAAGTTTAAGTGGAACTTAAATTATATATATATATATATATATATATATATAGTATATATATATATATATACATATATATATATAAATATATATAGAGAAAGAGTGTATGGTAAAGTATATCATATATATAATAGTGAATGTATATATATATATATATAAGATATATATATACATATATATATATATATATATATATATATATATATTATAGTTATTATACATATATATACATATATAATATAAAGTAATATATATGTTATATATATATATATATATATATATATAAAGATATATATAATATATAGTATATAGAAGTATATAAGAGATATATATATACATACATATATATATATATATTAGCATATATATATATATATATATATATATATATATATAATATGAATATATATATATAATAGTATATATATATATATATATATATATATATAAAAGATATAGATATATATATATATAGAGAGAAGAGTATATATATATATAGAGATAGAGTATATATATATATTCTTCCTCCCTGGATGTTGATATTATGATACTGAGGTCTAAGAACTACTCTCTCATCATTAGTAAAAAATATTAACTTCATTCTTCTCTAAATCATTAATAAACCGAGAACAAAAAGCTCCAAGTTTAGAAAGAATTTGAGTCAATCTCCTTGAATTCCTGTTCCCAAAACGCAAGTGCTAGGAGGTGTTTGAAGCTGACCAATAATTTCTACAATCTGGAATGCTAATATATATACATTAATTACGTTTGTTACATTTCTAAACTATAATATAATAAATAAATAATGTAATAATGGCTTATCTTCCTTTAAATAACATTCTCTGCTCATAAAAACGTCTTAGTTTAATAAATAACTGATTTCCTTGACATTATAAAAAGGGCCGCGGACGATTTTTTATTATAAGTATTTAAGTTAAGCCTTTAGGAAAAATAATTTAATAGCTTAAAAAAGATAAATTAATATTCTGTTATTTTAACAAAATTTAACAAAACAAAAAATAGCAAAAAAACTAAGAAATTAGATTTTAAGGGATAACTAAATTAAATCGCCATCTTAACTTTTAAAGAATATGGAATATAAAAACTAAAATTTAAATGTGTTTGTGAAGGAAATATTAAAAAAATTTTACACTACTCCCTATATTAACGAACAAATACTATTAAATTTTATTTTGTCAAGAAATCTAAAAAAGTCTATTCATTATTTACAATCTTTCTTAAAAAATAAAGTAGAATTCAGTCGATCTTAAAACTAACTTTTCGTCAAGAACTTATCAGCTAAATACCATAAATTTATCTATCAATCTTTGATGTTCTGTTAGATTAAAAAAAAATTATTACATAACTAAGAATTGATTTAAATTTGATTTCAAATAAATTGAAGGACAAAAATAAACGCGAGGAACAAAACAACCGACAGGAACTTTCTTTTTAAAACAGTCACACACCTAATACCACTCTACTCATAAAAAAATAGATTTAAAGGGAAAGGCCAATTTAAAAAAAAAAAAAATTAATCATTAATCAGTTAATAAATTTGAACATAAAAAAAGAATTAAGGGGAAACTTTAATAACAAAATGAGATTCAACGAAGCACACCAAGAACTGATATAAAAGAGATTTAAAGAAATAATCTTCTGATCTGAGTCTCAGGATAATTTTGATTTCTTCTAAATTTCTTAAATCAGAACAATGTAAAAATTAGATAATAAAAAACGGAACAAATTTCAATAATAATAATACAATAAATAATACACACACACACACAATACTTACAATAATATCAATAATAATAATAATAAATACACACACACACACACACACATAATAATAATAATAATACACACATTAGTTTAATAATAATAATAATAATAATAATAATATAATATTAATAATAGCACACACATTAAAAACAATAGATATTAATCTTATCATATCAGATACTTACCAACCATCACAGCGCTTCTGACGCTCAATAACTTTCTCTTCTCTTAATAATCCTATCCAAAGAAATCTTAAAAAATATTTACAACTCACTTTAATTTCATTCTAAAAAAAAGAAGGCTATTAAATAAATACTACATTATAAATCGATGCTCAAATATCTATGGATTCTTTTTCTCTGATCTTAAATTCATCAATATTCATCAATAATTTA
>JABUQX010120104.1:0-2500 GCA_015478945.1 Trachelipus rathkii | reverse complement strand
ACATTTCTTAACCTTGAAGTAAACTTGATAAATTAAATAAGATAAAAAGGAATAACATTTAATTTAAAAAAATCAAGATTAAATCTTCACAGACAATTCCCTACCAAGCTTATCCTAATCACAAAACTCCTGATTTCAATATTCTTCTTAACAATCTGTATCCACAAAAAATCGTTAAAAAAATTTTTACAAACTCATCTGCATTTATTTAAAAAAAGATGGCCCATTAAATCTTTTGTAAAATCGTTGCTTTAAATATCCATGATCTTTTTTCTGATTTCTTAAAAGGGTATAAATCTTAAATCACGAATAAAATTACCTCTCAAACATGAACTTTATTTCATTTTACAACCAATTAAATTTGCTCTAAAAATTTAATAGATAATGCAATCTTTCCATCCCATATTAATTTCCTTAAAAAGAAGGATTCCACCCATGAAACTCTCTCCTTAAAGACTGGCCGTTCATCTTTGAATGTTAATCATGAGCCCCAATTAACCACAAACACAAGTAGCGCAACTATTACTAGTCCGAAACTACCAAAAATCACTGTTGCAACATATTTCAACAAAATAAACATATAAAAATTCAACAAGATAAATTTCATTATTCAAATTAATCATTCATTCAATATTCTCACAACTTGAGAGTTACCATCTTAAAAAATACCTTTAACTTTCCAATATTCATAATACCAACAAGTATTTCCTAATCTCCCT
Organism: Trachelipus rathkii; assembly: GCA_015478945.1. Lineage (NCBI taxonomy): Eukaryota > Metazoa > Arthropoda > Malacostraca > Isopoda > Trachelipodidae > Trachelipus > Trachelipus rathkii. The sequence continues at coordinate 1,781 of JABUQX010120104.1, read as the reverse complement.
TTCATATTTTAACTTTTACCAGTTTAGAATATCTGTCAAAATCCAAAAAAAAAATACCATAATCAACATAGTAAATGTTTGACTATCTGTTCTGGAGAGCCGTCAAGATTTCTCAAACTTCCAATTTGGTTTATCTTAACCTTTTACATTCCTATTGTCTTATGTATTGTTATTAAAATAAAATTTATTATCAGTATATTCGATTCAAACAATTTTTAAATAACAAATTTAACTTATGTAAAAAATATCTAAATTCACTTTCAAACCTTATTTCTAAATAGTTTATCCATGCTATATCAATTAACATCTCAAAAATTAAAATAACTATATTTAAAATCTATGGCAAATCAATTTAAGCGATAAAATATCAGTTCTTGTGGTGGGACCCATGACTTAAGGGCTCCCACAGTTTCAAATTAAAATATTTACTTAAGAAGGTTTACTCAAAGGGGGTCCCAATTTAATCGTGCCTGACAGAAAAGGGGAAATATTTTTAATATTCATATTACTATTCATATAATTGCAATTATTAATGTTTGAATCACACATTTTTTGTACTTATGCATTTATCTTATCATTTTATATTTAATGAAGCGAAATCTTCCTTTTTCCGGGTACTATGTTCCATACCTGTATACTACAAACCTATTTAAAGAAGCATTTTTGCCCTTATGACAGCAATTAATAACTCCCTATCTTATTTTAACTGTAGCTCCCTTTATATTTTCACATAGTATTTGTACGTATAATTATAACATTATCATATTATTATACATAAATTACTATATCGAAGAAGAACTCAATTTAAAAAAAAGGTTTTATCTTATCGCTAAATATTTCGATATTTCATAAAATATTACAATTTTCGTCCCCTCTATTGTTAAAATTCTTAAAAAGATTAATTACTTTTAAATATCAGACCTTTATGGTTTCCTATTCTTTTAAAATGAATCTCTCAACCAATGCTAATTTGCTTTCCGCTCCTTTCCCATTAAAAGAACTGGGGCGATTTAGATTTAAAAAAAAAAGAAATAAACTTCTAAACAAATATAAGTTCCTAAGTCCCACTGAAAAGCCCCAGCGGGAACGCAAATTGTATATTTAAATGTTTTCTACGCATACAGATAAGTCTTACCCCGCCTGCAACAACCAAATGAAAAATATATCGGAAACATTAACATACACCTTTTAAAATCAAGAATATAAATAATATATATAGATATAATATATATAATATATATATATAAAAATATATATAAATATATATATTATATATATAAATATAATTAATTATGATATATATATATAAATATATATAGATATAAATATAAAATAATATATATATATATATATATATAATATAGTATAATATAGTATATTATATAATATAATATATATATATATAAATATATATTAGTATATATATATATATATAAATATATATAATATAGATATATATAATATATATATATATATATTTATATATAATAATATATATATTAATATATATATAATTATATATATATATATATAAATATATAATATATATATATTTATAATATATTATATATATAATTAGTATACATATATATTATATATTAATATAAATATAAGATATAATATATATATATAATATATATATAATATATACATATATATTATATACTAATATATATATATATATATATAAAAAGATATATAATATATATATAATAAATATATATATAATATATATATATATATATATATATAAATATAAATAAAAATCAATCCATTATCAT
>JABUQX010120103.1:17500-25000 GCA_015478945.1 Trachelipus rathkii | reverse complement strand
TCACCCAACACAACTCTCTAATACGTTCATTCCTCATTTTATCAATTCTTTTCACACAACTAGCATGAAAACCCCCTAAGCATTTCGTCCAGTACACCTGAACACATTGAACTTTAATCTATATTCTTATTCAGACCATAAGGTCTCACTACCATCACAATAACACAAGGTAACATATAAACATACCCTCAATGTAGACCTCTAGCGCACATCAAGACTTAGTCCCTTTACATTCCACCAACATTTATTAATTGCACCAGCCACCTTCCTGCATTCACAACTTTCCCTACTACACTCTGCATCATCGTTCCCTTCTCATCCAACAACATACCATTCTTTAAACTCTAACACTTGCTCCAGCTGCTCATGATCTAACATAACTTCACACTGGGGACTGTCCTCATTCACAACCATAACCTTACTCTTATCTACGTTTATTTCAAACCCCTCCTTTTACAACCCTGCCAAATCTCTCCACCCATCCTCTCAAACTCTCTTCAGACTCGCCATACAGAACCAAATCATCCGCATAGCAATGGTACGGGCCTAATCCTCCACTCCTTAACATTCTCCATCATTCGTATCACACCATTTCCTGCCATCACCCACTCGAATTCTTTCATAACCCATCCACATACACCTTGAATAACCAAGGAGACATATAACATCCCTTCCTCACTCCGCTATTAATCCTAAACCAATCACCATGGACACCATTTATTCTTTAATCACGCTTCACTATCGTCATACATCTTTTTTGATTCCATTCAGAGCCGTACCACACAACACCATTAATATCTAACTAATACCTGCCATAAATTCCTATAAACTCTATCATACGCCTTGTTGTAAATCCATAAAACTAAATATACAATTTTATTCTTCTTCTCCCTCTATTTTCTCAAATCATTTGTTTCAATGTAAAGATTTGATCCACACATCCTCTACTCACTCCTAAAAGGCACCTTTTTGTTCTTCACCAATCAAGTTACCTTTCCAGTCACTCGAACGCAACTCGTTCGAACCAAAATACCAGCATATAGCTTCCCTTCAACACTACCTGCAATAAACCTTAATTCCCTATAATTTCTACAGTTTCCCTGCTTTTCCTCCCTTAAACTTTTCTCCCTTACCCTTATATTACCGCTCTCCTCCAATCCCAATTGGAACTATACCCTCCATAAAACGCTTTATTACACAACTGTCCAAATCCAATCAATTATTTACCTATAGTGGTTCGCCTCCCGCTTTTTGATCATTTTCACTAGTAAATTTCATCTATACCTGCAGATTTATACCCATTCTTATACAACTTTCTCACCATACCCCATTTACCTATCCTCTCTTAACTAATCAACCTCATCCCCAAAATACCTATTTACTCTTGCACCATCAAAACAACACACATTCACTAACACCTAATCATTACTGTTAATATTGTGACAGATTATCTGATAAGTGTTCTTTCCACACTCCCCTCACATCCATATTAATAGTTACAAAAGCACGAAAGCACCATCCTAATTCATTATTCTAAGCAGATTCGCCTTATTCTTACATCTATAACCTTTCGCGCTTCTTTCCAGAAGAGGCTTCCTATTTCATTGTTTTATGTTCCATCATTCATCCTCGCTTCAACTGTTCAATATTACTCTTTGTTTTTCTCCTACGTATGCCCTTTTAGTATTTTTTTTTTCCTCCTTATAAAAATTCCAAGCATCTTCTTTTTGAAACTTTTCATCATTTTGCTATTTAGCTACATTCAACCCACTTGTCTTCTATTTTTACCTTTAACCCGCTTTTCACATCACCTCTCATTCCACCATTTTCGCTGTTAACATTCTTACTTCCTACTTTAGCACATCACACACCTTATCCTTGCACTACTAACAATTGCTTCTTCATTTGCCCCCATGATTTGTTCAGTATCAACTTGTTCCATTCAAACCGATTTACTAGTTACGAGCCGCTTCTTACATACCTTATCCTTTTATCTTGCACTCACTTAACTTCTCACTCTTAATTTTACCTACTTCCTTCTATCAACCTCCTCTCCCCCACTAACTTATTTTTTACAATAGAACTGACATAATGATTCCCGATAATCCCATTCTAAACCCCTCCTTGATTTAACAAATAAACATACTTCAAACCATCTCCTCTTCCAACACAAAATCAATCATGACTTTCATCATTCGAAACTACCATCTTACCTTACAACCAACTCACATAGTTATACTTTAAATTTGATAACTCTTGTGTTTTTAAAGAAAGATATATACTTAACAACATCTCTCTCTTCAACTAGAAATCAATCACCTTCCTACCATTCCTATTTTCTCCCCCTACCTGACCAAAACCCTGTTATACCATCCCTTTTTTGATCACTTTACTATCCAACCATTCAGGTCCCCAAACCTATCAATCTGAAGCTGACTACTCATTCACACATCCAGTTAACATCATTTTCAAAATTATCACCAAAAAAATCGTACTCTACTTCAACGTTCCTCAGATGGACCATACTGTCAACAACCACACACACTTATTGACCTTTTCAAAAAACTATTAATTTATTTAAAACCAAATTAGAATTCTATGGACTCACAACACACAAAGTCTACCAATAAGCTTTGTACCAAGGTCACTCTTTACAAAATTGCAACTCCTTCTCTCCCTCTCTCATTCTCTTCAACACCAGCCCGCACACCTATATATAATATAATATATTTAATATATATATATATATACATTATATATATATATTTTAATATATATAATATATATATCATTATATATATATATTATATATATATATATTTATATATAATAATTATATGATCTTTATATATATATATATATATAGTAATTAATATATATAATATATAATTATTATATATCTATATATATTAATATATATATATATATAAATATATATATATATATATTATTTATATATATATTAATATACAGTATATATATAATATATATATATATATATACTATATATATTATAATATATATATATATATTATATATATATTATAATTATATATATATATATATATAATATATATATTATATATATAATATATACAGTATATATAATATAATATATAATATATAATATATATATATATATATATATATATATTACTATATAATAATATAATTATTATATAATATATATAATATATATATTATAAATTATATATAATAATATATATATATATTATATCCTTCGGTGGAAAGGCTGGAGGATTACGAAATTCCACCGGAATTGAGGAGAATCGGAATCCAAGGCCAAATCAAAGGCTGACATGCCCTTTATATTTGACGGCGTTTTAAATAGTGTGCAAGTCAAGAAGTTGGAAAACTCGATTTTAGAAGGAAGTGTTGTTTTCCAAGATTTTCCACTGCTGGAGTCATGAAAAGATTGATCATAGCGGTTAAGTGTGAGGTTAGAGGGTTTTTGGACAGAGAAAGGATGTGACTGTTTAGAAAGACGATTTCAACGAGCTCTTCTCGAAGGAGGAGAAGGATGAGGTACTCACCGAGAGAGTCCAGGAGAGCAGTGCTCACCTTCTCTTCTCGAAGGATGATGATGAGGAGGAGGAGGAGGTACTCAACTAAAATGTTCAGAAGAGCAGTATCCACTATAATAACGATACAAAGATATTAGAGCGAGTTAATGAGAGTATGAGAGTTAACATGTTTTAAATCAATAGATTTCACCTTATCAAGGAGAACAGTGTGTGTGGAACCACCCCAGAATGTGACGCATACTCCATATAAGAACGAAGAACACCCCAAGACAGAGAAAGCAACTGAATTTGTTAAAAGTAGTTCCGAAGGCGCCTCAAAACGCACAACCTTTTTTGAAGTTTGTTTACAAAGAGAAGTAATGTGATTATCATAATAAATGTTAGGATAATAAAAGATCAGAGGACGGTTTGAGGTGTGTGTTTCTGAAGAAGATTTTGCTGTTGTGTGGAAGTTTGTCAAGTGAATGGATCGAGGAAACTGCGTTGTTGAGGCATTGAAAACTACAGTGTTTTCTTTTGCCCCAATTAGAGGGTTAATTGCTCTTTAGTGGGTTAACTCCTAAATTGGAGTCTTCGGCATATATATATACATACATACATATATTTAATATAATATATATATATAATATATATATATATATATATATATATATTATATATATTATATATAATATATATATATATCTATTATATATATTATATATATATTTATATATTAATTATATATATATATTTATAATATTATATAATTATATATTATATATAAATTATTAAAATTATATAATAAATAAAAAACATAAATACATAAATAATAATATATAATAATAATGAATAATAATAATAAATAATAATAATAATTTTAATAATAATATAATAATAATAATTAATAATAATAATAATAATAAATATTGATAATAATAAATATAATAATAATTCTATAATAATAATTTTATTTATTATTTAATAATAATATAATAATAATTAATAATAATTAATAAATAATTTAATAATATAATATAATATAAATAAAGAAAGAAAGAAAGAATTGCTTCTATTCCAACATGCCCTTGAGGTAAGGAAATTGGATTTTTTATTGTGTAGTCTATTCTTATATGTCTTATGAATGTGTTCTTCTATAACAAGAGAAATATAACGCTTATGTTTCTCAAAGTCAATATTTTATAAATATGGTAATCTGAATTTTCCTAATTCATTATAGGGCGGCAATCGTGTGAAAAAAAATTTGAAGAGGGTTTAAATTTCAAACTTAATACGCTAATTTCTTTTTTTCTTTGAATTTTAATTGAATATTATACCATACTTGATGCGTTAAGACCAAATCTCCTTACTGCCCATCACATAAATTATAAATAAAGGCAAAGAAAAGTGCAACGAAGCAGACATTACACCAAACAGAAGGATGGATGGGGCAATGAAAAAAAAATTGAATCCCAAAAAAGAACGAAGAAAAAATATCTTTCCTAAACACAAAATGATCTTCCACATTTGAAGAAGAAAATCTGTATTTTCCCACGTTCTTCGTTTCTTCTCAGTTTACTGTTCATATTTTTGCTTATTTCGATCTTTCTTTAGAAAAGAGGAACTTCAAATTTCGACTAAACTCAAATTAAAAAAAAGAAATATTAGATATTTCTTGTATTTGGATGTGTAGTCAAGTGTATGCGTGGAAATATTTTACACAATTTTAGTATATGTATGTTACATTATCATAGTAATATTTAACAAAAATTTATCATAACCTTACCTAATATCATAATTCCCAACAAAATAAATTGCAAACATAACAAAAGTTTTTATCCAAAGCATAACATAAAATCAGTTCTTTGAATAAAATATCATAGTAAAGTGTAATAGTGTACCGAATTTAAAGCAGTAAATCAGTAAATCAAGCCACCCCACCCCACCCATCCCTTCCCTACCTACCCGTTGATGATCTTTTGATCTATTGATCAAATGATTCAGATCACATATCGAGTATCATTTCGGATAAACATAGTACAAAAATAAGTTCTTTATATACTAACCAACCGAAATATATGCTAACGTAACATTGTTTTCACATTAATAAAGCTAACAATAGCATTACAGAACTGCGAATATATGTACAATGACAAAACCTAACACACTTTACGCACGATAAACTGCTAACATTAACAACGTTCCATACTTAAGCAACTAAAGTACCTAGGCACACCCATACAACACGTAAGCCTATTCAAACTTTTCAAGCATATCTCTAACATATCATGTTAATTTTTTTTATTACACTTTGATTTACGGTCATATTTCAAGAATCATTTTCGATAAACATAAGCACAAAAATGAGTCTTTATATACTAACCAAACAAATATATGCTAACTTAACAAGGTTTTCACATTAATAAAGCTAACAATAGCATTCATATGAACTAATGAAAATATGTACACGACAAACTTAACACACTTACGAGCACTAATAACAGTTAACGATTAACAAAGTTCCACACTTAACCAGTAAAGTAACTAGCATCGCATACAAAGCGTAACCTATTCATACATTTTCCAAGCATATCTCTAACATATTAACGTTAATCTTTACATTGATACAAAGTTAATATTTAACAAAAATTTATCATACCGCGGGTCTAATTATCACTACAAGACCTGCGAAAACAACTGTAACAATAACAAAGTTCTTATCCAAAATGAACATAAAATAAGTTTCTTTATTGAATAAAATATTCATTAGTAAATTGTAATTAGTTACTGATTTTAAATCATAAAGTCATTGTAACAAATCAAATAACCATACAATCCCCCCCACCCCTCCCACGCATGACCTTTGATCTATTGGATTCTATTGATTCATGTATATTTTTCGCAGTATCATTTCGACTAAAACATAATTTCACAAAATAAAGTTTTTTTTATATACTAACCAATGAATATATGAGCTAACGTAACAAAGTTTTTTTTTACATTATCATAGTAGAATTAACATAAACCTGAACTTAGAATATAAATGGCAAATCGGCGACAGCTCGAAAAACCTGAAAGTAAGATAAACTTACTAACTGTGTATTTGCAAAATTCCATTTTACAACAGTAATAGACCTATCACTTCGTAACGACGATGAACTTATTCCAACTTTATTTCAAGCAAATTCTAACATATCATGTTAATGTTTACATTAACATCGTAATATTTAACAAAAATTTAGCATAACCCTGTCTAATCACCATACTGACAACGAAATATAATTGCTAAACGTACCGAGATTTTTTTTTTTTTTTAAACATCAACTTCGTAATATTTAACAAAAATTCATCATAACCCTGTCTAAATAAATCATAATTCCCCACGAAATAATTGCAAAGAAATACAAAGTTTTAACAAACATACCATAAAATAACAAAACTTTATTCTTACATAACAAAAAAATACTGCTCTGACGAATAAATTACTCTTTTCTCGAACAGTAAATGTCTTACGAAGAGTATACTGTTCTTCGAACAGTAAATTCGTAAATCAGTAAATCAACATCATCCACAGCAGTCCTCTACACACCCACCGCCTATGATGCTATTGAAACTATTGATCCAAGTCATATTTCGAGTATAAATTTTGGAATAAACATAACATAAAATAAGTTCTTTATTATACTGACTTACGAATATATGCTTACGCCAACAAAGTTTTTAGCATCAAATAAAGCTAACATATCATAACCTGAACTAAGATAATAATGTACAACGACAAACCTAAACATGACCTCGCGTTGAATAATCCGCTAACATCCTGAATAATTCCCTACTTTTCAAAGGTAAAGTAGCTAACAAGGCATACAAAACGTAACTATGTTCCCACTTTTCCCGCAAATCAGCAACAGGTAAAGACGTATTATCTATCAAAATCCCTCTTACAAAAGTTGCCAATCTATCAAAGATACTAGCA